>CAWUFW010005279.1:0-207500 GCA_963921515.1 Calotriton arnoldi | reverse complement strand
GCAAACCAGCGGAGGGTCCGGGCGCTGGGGACGGGGGACCACCGGGGCCCAGGGAGGCTCTCCCCAGCCTGGCTAGGGCTCAGAAGCTGGGACCGGGCCCGGGGCTTGAGCTCCGTCCGGCGGGCCCTGGGGTGCAGGAGCCCCCTGTCCTGCAAGCCAGCCGAGGGTCCGGGCGCTGGAGACTGGTCCATCGGGGCCTGGGGAGGCTCTCCCCAGCCTGGCTAGGGCTCAGAAGCTGGGACCAGGCCCGGGGCTTGAGCTCCGTCCGGCGGGTCCCGGGGTGTGGGAGCCCCCTGACCTGCAAGCCAGCCGAGGGTCTGGGCGGTGGGGACGGGGGTCCACCGGGGCCCGAAGAGGCTCTCCCCGGCCTGGCTAGGGTTCGGAAGCTGGGACCGGGCCCGGAGCTCGAGCTCCGTCCGGCGGGCCCCGGGGTGCAGGAGCCCCCCGTCCTGCAAACCACCCAAGGGTCCGGGCGCTGGGGACGGGGGTCTACCGGGGCCCGGGGAGGCTCTCCCCAGCCTGTCTAGGGCTCAGAAGCTGGGACCGGGCCCAGGGCTTGTACTCTGTCCAGCGGGCCCCGGGGCGCAGGAGCCCCCTGTCCTGCAAGCCAGTCGAGGGTCTGGGCGCTGGGGACGGGGGTCCATCAGGGCCCAGGGAGGCTCTCCCCGGCCTGGCTGCTTTCAGAAGCAGGGACCGGGCCAGGGAGCGGGGGTGGCTGGCTAAGTCCGCTCCGCTGGCGGAGCGGAGTTCTCTGCCCACCCCTAGTGGGAATGAATCTGAGCGATTGGATCCTATCAATTTGTTTATAGGACTGTCTGGCCGTTCTTGGGCAGATGGTCCGAGGTGATTGTCCGGTTGTTTCGTGGACAGACAGTTGCTAGAGTTGAGGCAGACAATTACTTGTGAGACTGTCCGGTCGTTTTGTGCACAGACAGTCAGTTATGTGACTGTCCTGTCGTTTGGTGGGTAGACAGTTACTTTATTCTATGAGTGAGGCGTGTGAATGTGCAGAAAGAGATTGTGAAGGAGGGTGAACTGCTGTGAGGAGGAAGAGTGACGTTGAGGGGTGCCGCGCTGCGATAGGTCGGTTGGTGTAAAGCTGCGCTGGGATTGGTGGTTTGTCATCCGGAAGTTGAAAACGAAAACATCTGTGGGGAAAACAAACTGGTTTCAAAATGCGATGTTTTAGAGTGTTATGCAACCTTTGTAGGGGGGATAGAGGTGTAGTGACTCGAGTGGGTGAAGAAGCACCACCCGAGGACCCCCCAGCACATTATATGGCCACAAACGTAGGACTCCATACTATAATTTGGCTCGAAAATTGACACAAAATTTCAGAGAACGAGGGAGAATTGGCTTTTCCGTGTTATGGTTCTTTTAGATTAGATATTCTGTACCAATTGAGGGTAGTGATGGTTTCACTACGGCCTCCACCTAGACCAACACAGTTTGAGGCGTTAGATGCATGGATAAGAGCAGCACATGCAAGGAAAAGGGACCGAAGTCAGGAGAGATTAAAGAAGTTGATGAGAGCACTTCAGGATGCGCGATGGGATGCGCAGGCTAAAAGATGGAGTATAAACACCATTGAGGGAGAAAGGTTGTTTCCACTGTTAGTGAAAGCAGGAGACGCTCGCAAAAGGAGGGAGGAAGATGACAGTGACACTGATGACAGCTTGTTTGAAAGATTATTGGCAGAGCGTCCTCCACCATACAATCCAGATTCAGAAGAAGGAAAACGAGAGATTGCAGGAAAAGTGGGGGAACCACAGATGGACCCTAGTGCGAGAGTATCGGGAACTATCTCAACAGAAACGGCAGTTAGTGGGACACCAGCAGTGAGGGAAACAGAGATGAATGGAGCGAATTCCACTTCGCGGTTACCGGATGCCCTTATGGTGCCGGTCACCATTGGACCTCTTGTGTCTGTGTATGGCCCAAGTCAGGGAGGGGGCGGTGACCACTCACAGTCCGAAGTGGGAGAAAGGGTTGGTTCTGGAGGGAATAGCACTGTAAGGGGACAAGGCCAATTTTTGACACCAGTGGAGATTAGCACTCCCTTGCCAGCTACCGCAGTCACTTCTAGGGGTCGGAATAGCTCGAGTGCAGTAAGGTCATTGCCACTGGCGGACTCACACTCCGATTTAAGGATGTGGGAACCTCCGGTTAGGGGCCCTAATGGAAGAGTGACAGGAGGAGCTGATCAGGGAATGTCTGGGAATCAGGGTATTCCACAGAGCACGGCAGGAGGAAACACTTGTAGGGGTCAAAACGGCGAAAGTGAAGAGTCGAGTGGTACGTCCAGTCAGGCAACGATCAAGGCTGCAGTAGGGGCGAAGGTGCTGGATGTGGTGAGGCTCAGGGTAGAAATTTATGAAATAATAAGTGGAAACTTACCCTTAGAGAGGATGGAACTTTATGAGCAAAACAAATTGTTGTTTGTGGCGAAAGATGTTACTCGGAAAGCAAGGAAAGCACATGAGAAGTTGACAGATCTAGCACGAAGGTATGAGGTGGATCTGTCCAAAACGAAAATGTTGCAGGGAAGTCACAGGTTACAGTATAGCGATCAGGAATTGGAAGAGAAACGACTTATAGGATTGAAGACCCATATTCGAGAATTGATTGTAGGAATTCATGCATGGAGCATGCTTGACAAGTGGGAAGAGAGGTGGTCCAAGAAAAAGAGAGTTAAGAAAGGGATAGGAGATACACCACCTCCGGGAGGGGGAACAGCAACAGTAGAGGCTTACCCACTCCGAGAGGTACCAAGCGGAGGGTATGTACATGTGCCTTGGAGTAGGGGTGACTTGGCAGCGTTTACAAATAATTTTCCTCGCCTGAGGGAAAACCCGGTTGAATGGTATAAACAGGTTGATCGGTTTGTGAAAATTTCGAAGGTGTTGTGGGTTGATTTGAATACCTTGTTTGACATTGTTGTACCTGGTGATTTGTGGTTGGCGTGTAAAATAGCAGTTGAATGGCCATCTTCAGAACCAGACCGAGATCCTGTAACTCATGGTCCTTCACCTATGGTAATGAAAAAATATGATCAGGTAATCACATGGTTGCAGTCCAATGTTTCTCCACAAGATATCGATTGGGTCAAGATTGATTGGACGACCCAAGAACCCAAGGAATTAGTACATGAGTACTAAGAGAGGCTTTTGCAAGCCTTTAAACAGTATAGTGGATTGGACACCTTGGAGACAAAAGACATGGGACAGTTAGTTTCCAAATTTGTGTTAGGTTTGAGACTAGAGATTAGCTTTATGATTCAGCAGCACCTGATCTGTTGGCAGAATAAGTCTGTGGACGAGATTCTGCGATATGCTAGATACTGTAGTGATGAGGTGGATTCGAAACATCGGAAGCTTAAGGACAAGCTGATGCTAGTCCAGATGAAGAACCCAGATCAAGTACAACCTAGTGGGGGAACGTTGAGAAGGAGACAAGGAACCCATAGTGGAGGGACACAGAACTCAGGACAAGGAAGAGGGAAACCCATAGATCCTAAGACAGGGATTGATGTAGGTACCCTAAAGAAAATGACTGCATGTCATTATTGCCACAAGATCGGGCATTGGAAGCACGAGTGTAGATCGAAACCAGCTAATCAGATTCAAGGGGAGGAAGTAGTACAAATACCTGAGGTTGCAGATACAGTAACCAGACCCAGATCAATGTATGTGGGAAGCTTGAATCCACAAGTGCAAGTTCCCCAGCCACCGAGAGTTCCGCAAGGGAATCGAGTATACCAGCAGATGCCCTTCATTGAGACTTTTGACGGGTTCGATCTAGACCCGTTACAATGACGGTGCCTGAGGGGGGAGGGAGACTGTACTCTTGGAGCAGTCTTGGAGGTAGACCAGAGAGGACCATATGTAGAAGCAGATATTGACGGTCATCCCATCACATTCTTGATTGACACTGACTAGTCCTTTGACAGACATGATACCTGTACAGATAGGGACGTTTCAAGATCGTCACCAGTTTGTGGTGTGCGATTCTAGTCCAGTCTGTCTGTTAGGTCGGGATCTTTTGTACAAATTGAATTGTACAGGAGAGTTGAGTTGCAAACGAATGATGACGACGTTGCCTTCAAACTGGCAAGTCAGAACCGCTGTATGACGGCATATCCTGTGCTGACTACAGAGGAGTTGCCATACGACCTGAGAGATTCGGTTGATCCTGTGGTGTGGGATTTTACAGGAGAAGAGATTGGTCTGATTCGAGGGGTTGAGCCGGTTAAGATCCAGATTAAGCCGAATGCAGAATTCCCAAGGACGCCCCAATACAACTTGACACCGGAAACGGTGGCAGGAATTAAACCAGTGATTGAGTCCATGATCAAACAGGGCATTCTGAAGGAGATAATGGGGAGCCCATGTAACTCACCCATTATGGGATTGCAGAAGCCTAGTGGGAAGTACAGAATCGTGCAGGACCTGCGGAAGGTCAACACGATTGTAGTTCCATGTTGTCCTGTGGTACCGAATCCGTCCGTGATTTTATTTCAGATTCCCTGCGAGGCGGAGTTGTTCACAGTCATTGATTTGTGCCAAGCATTTTTTTCGATCCTCTTGCATGAGGAGAGCCAATTTTTGTTCGCTTTCCGTCTGGAAGACGGTGTGTTAACCTCGCAAGGGTATACTGAGAGTCCATCGATCTTTAATCAGATCTTGAAAAAGAACCTTGAGAGTCTGGTGCTGCCACAGAACTCAGTTCTTGTACAGTACATAGACGATATATTGATTGCGTCCGAGACGCAAGATGCGTGCAGTATTGATACTGTCGCATTGTTGAATCATCTAGCAGAAAATAGACATAAAGTGTCTCCGAGTAAACTCCAGTACTGTTTGTCTGAAGTTCAGTATTTGGGTCATCGCATTGAGAAGGGCAAGCGGAAGGTGTCACCAGATCGAGTCGAGGCGATCCTGAACATGACTGCACCTAGGACCCAGAAGGAGGTCAGGATATTTTTGGGAATGGTTGGCTATTGTCGTCAATGGATTCCCAACTTCTCCTTGAAAGCAAAGCCTTTGCAGAGGTTAACACACAAGGATGTGAGCGATCCGGTACCATGGGATAATGACTGTTTGCTTGCCTTCCTGGAGCTGAGGGACAGCCTGTGCCACACCCCAGCTCTAGGAATGCCAGATTACAACAAAGCCTTTTCACTGTTTTGTTGCGAAAGAGAAGGTTGTGCATTGTCAGTGCTTACACGGTGCTTACACAAACACATGGAGGTGTCCGTAGACCAGTTGCTTACCTTTCAGCCACTTTAGATCCGGAGGCTTCAGCGCTGCCCGGATGTCTCAAGTCTGTTGCGGCAACAGGTGTCAGCATTGAAAGATGTGAAAGTATTGTCATGGGTCATCCATTGATTGTACATGTGCCGCACTCTGTTGAACTGTTGATGACCAGGACCAAGACGCAGCATCTCACAAACAGACTCACATGCTACGAGCAGGTTATACTTGCCTCGGAGAATGTGACTCTAAAAAGGTGCTCCGTACTGAATCCTGCTACTTTGATGCCAATGCCAAATTAGGATGAGGGTGAAGATTGTGAGGACCATGACTGTCTTGATGTGACTGAACTTTGCACCAAACCGAGGCCTGACATTGTTGATGAACCTCTACCTTTGTCTGATGAAATATTCTTTGTTGATGGTTCATGCGTAAGAGACAATGCAGGTTGTTTGAGAGCAGCGTTTGCTGTTTGCACCATCACAGGAGTGTTGGAAGCCACTTGTTTAGAGGGAGTACACTCAGCACAGGTGGCTGAAATCATTGCCCTGATGAGCGCCTGTCTGGCCACAGATCAGATCTGGATCACTATCTATACCGACAGCCAGTACGGGTTCGGTGTAGTTCATGATTTTGGACAGCTATGGCCACAGAGAGGATTTCTAACTTCATCAGGGTCCCCAATAAGAAATGGAGAACATGTTCGAAGGTTGCTAGATGCCTTGCAGCATCCCAAGGAAATTGCGGTGGTTAAGTGTGCTGCCCATGGGAGGGGCAACAGGTATGTCGATGAAGTTGCCCGGTTTTGTGCTGAACAGAGATGTATTTTTACTGGAGATTACACAGGACAGAGCACAGAGAGAACCGAGCTCAGCATGATGTTAGCCATAGCAGATACTTGGGATGAGATCAAGCGTCTGCAGGAAGAAGTGTCCGAGCAGGAGGAAGCTGGTTGGATCAAAGCAGGTTGTGAAAAGAGAGATGATGGCATTTGGGTTTCGGCTGGTGGTCGAGCAGTTTTACCAGACGATTTACTAAGCCCTATGGCTAGACAAATTCATGGAGCAGTTCATGTTGGAAGGGATGCAATGGTGCGAGTGTTTCGACAGACATGGTTTAACCCACGGTTCCGTGCCTTTGCTGAAGCAGTGTGTCATAGGTGTGTGACTTGTCAGCAGATGAATGCGGGGAAAAAGACTGTAGTTGCGTTGAGTCATATCGGGAGATCTGGAGGTCCCTTCAACCAAATCCAGCTTGATTTTGTCGAGATGCCTAGGTGCAATGGTTTGAGATACATCCTGGTGATTGTGTGTGTTTTCTCACGTTGGGTGGAAGCATATCCGACTAGGAGATGTGACAGTCTCACTGTAGCGAAGCTGTTGCTTAAGGAATTGATACCACGCTTCGGATTTCCGACCTCATTGGAATCGGATAGAGGAACCCACTTCCACAGTGAGATTATGAAGCTGCTTTGCACCGCATTACAGGTTGATCAGAGATTGCACTGTAGTTACAGACCTGAGGCGTCGGGTTTAGTGGAACAAATTAATGGGACTCTCAAAATGCGCATGGCTCATCCACGTCTCTGAAATGGCCTGATGCTTTGCCCTTGGTGTCGATGAGTGTGCGTAGCATTCCTGATAGGAGGACAGGACTTTCGCCTCACGAGATCCTTATGGGTAGGGCAATGCGATTGCCAGCAGTGCCATCTACAGCATTGATAAACATCACAGAGGATTTGATCCTTGATTATTGCAAGGGATTGGCTGATGTGGTACGTTCTGTATCTCACCAGGTCGAAGCTGCAACTGCCAAGACATCGAAGGATCTCTGTCATGACCTGTGTCCAGAGGACTGGATATTGGTGAAAAAACACGTGAGGAAGAGCTGCCTTCATGCTCGCTGGAAGGGCCCTTACCAAGTGATCTTGGTAACCAACACAGCTGTGAAGTGCGGGGGCCTACCGAACTGGATTCACGCTTCTCACACCAGTCGAGTTTCAGCACCCTCAGATGAAACAGCTCCTCTCCCTGTAGAAAGTCCAGCTGTGGCTGCACGGCCATTGGAGGGGACAAGCCAAGCTGTGAGGGTCACTGAAGAGGCTGGCGATACACCAGAGCAAGCTGAGGGGGCGGTCGAGCTACACAAGGCCCAGACAGTGACTCTGAGGGAGACAGTAACGTTGTGAACGATATACAGTCCGACTCAGCAGGGAGAACTGGTGTGCAAGAGGATCGGGTGCAAAGAAGGAGAGCAAGTTTGGTGGACGAATCGTGGCCTGGGAGACAAAGGAGACAGAACCTGAGACTTGCATCTGAAAGAGATCTTGCCCCTGTGACCGAAACGTCTGAATCGGAGCTAAGTGACACAGAGCAAGGTCAAGAAGGCTTGAGGAGATCGAGGAGGGCAAGAGTGGCTTGACGGAGATACGCTGCTCCAGAGTGGACTTATGTGGTTGCAGATGCCAGGAGCAGTGGGAACGGGGAGACTGAGGTCTTCGAGAGTTGTCAGCAGAGTTCCCGAATTGAAGATTGAGATTGAACTAATAGTCCCAGGGTTGGAAATAGAAGGAGTGCTAACAGTGACTGTACCGAATCCTCCAGTGTTGAGTGGCGTGAGGAGTTTGGTTCTGAGAGATTTGACCTTTCCGACCTTTGGATATCAGCCTCCAACTCAGGAGATTGCAGCTATTCATCTTGAGATCTTGCATCGTGTTATTGCTGAAATTGGTTCTGAGCTTGTGAGAGACTGTTAAATGAACTGTGAATTGTAAATAAATCAATTGCTGCCTGAAGAAGATAACCTAGGTCCGAGCGGAAGAAGAATACATTTAGGGATTTTCAGTAGAAGAAGAAAGAGGGCTAGGGAAGTCTTTTGAACTGTGTGGGTAATTGTGCAATGGAATTGGGTTTGGTTTCCGGAACTCCGAAGAAAGAGTGTACGAACTTTGTTGGGCAGCGGCCATAGGCAACGAAAGAGACTCTTGAGAAATCCTCTTGCTGTGCTAAAACCGAATTCAGTTGGAAATGGAGTCTGGAAATCCGAACCGTAGATCAAAGTGTTTAGTAGGAACACTCATAGTGGGTGTAATAGTGGTAATAGCTGTAGTAATTATAGTGTCTGTAGAGTTTTCACATGATGTAGAGGTTGACAGGATGGAAGTGAGGGGAACATCCCTACCAGATACTACTACTACAAAAGAGGGTACATTAGGAGTTGAAAAAGCTATGCTAGAGAAAACTAGTCGCACGTTACACATAGATTTGTCCAAGGGTGATCATACGATGAATGCCTATGCGAAGTTGTTGTATGAGTATGTGAACACAATGGATGTGAGGGATTGTTATGTGTGTATGCAGTTGCCAGCGTCAGTGGAAGAGGGAATTAGGTATCATCACCTCCCATTGACATATGGTATCACTTGTAGCCTAATGCTTAGTATGTTTTACGGAAAGGGACATTATGAATACTATTTCTCCAAATATGATGTAGGGCTTATAAGCATCTTAACAAGTATGATTATTATAAGCAAGATGATAGATTGGGAAAGTATTTCATACCTACCTTAACCTTAGATACAGCTTATGCTCATCGCCACAACCTAACGTGTTTATTGACTGATGTAGAGAAGAAATTTGTAGATCAGGTAGAAGATAGACATCGAAAACTAATGGTTAAACCTACCAGTAGGGAAAGAAGACTTGATTGGACTAAGGAGGAGTTGGCTCACAAGGCAAAGGGAAGTTATGGTCCAATAGCTTTAGATTTTGAACAGCGAGAAAAGTTGTGTATTCGACAGGTCCAAACTTACTATGATAAGAGCTATGTGGGCCAGAGTGTATGCAAACATATATTCACGATTGAAACATCAGCGAAGAAGTTTTTGCAGGAAGCTGTGCAAGTGGTGGCAAATGTGTATTTTGTGTGTGGGAAGAACGCCTATGTGCGATTGCCATTGAATTGGTATGGTACATGTTATATAGCTGTCGTCTTCCCAAAGATCTATCATGTCGAGGATTTGAAACACTTGGAAAATGGGGAACACCATAGAAAGAAGAGAGGTGCTAGTGCAGGAGAGATTGTCGGAGATGTTTTTGGAGCAATTATACCAAGTTTGGGAGTGATTCTGAATGATGTGAAGATTCAAAGGTTGGCAACCATCTTGGATAAGCTATTGGCGAATACAGCTCAGTCTTTGTTGCTTGTAGATGGAGAGATGGTGTCGATAAGAGCAATGGTGATGCAGAACTGCCTTGCATTAGATGTGCTGTTGGCAAAGGAAGGCGGAGTCTGTAAAATGCTAACGGTTCAGGAGTGTTGTACTTTCATTCCTGATAACAGCAGGGATTTGAAGAAATACATAAGTAATATTACTGCAGTTCATTTCGAGGTACACGAGATGGCAAAGGAAGGAGTTTGGACGAAAGTTGGGAAAGGATTTGAAAGGGTTGGGAGTTGGGTTGTAAATCTTGGGAGAGGTGTTCTTGGTTACATCTTGAAGCCTCTCATTATAGTGGTAGTCTGTGTGATTCTTTTGCTTGGGATGATAAAGGCATAGAAATGGCACAAAGCAGGACAGGCTGAGAGATCTCTTTGGAGGAGAGAGAGGAGAATAGAGAGACTGCAGGACAGTCACTATTAGAATCTCAAGAATTTAGAGAAGTTCCGACAGGGTAGAATGGCTACAACTTCTGTTTAGGTCGGTTCTTTCTCCAGGGATGGTGTTTGATGGTGATGACACTAGTCATCAGAGGGGGGAACTGAAAGAGCACAGACGTGCTCTTAATTTGTAGGGGTGCATTATAATCATGAATAGGTTGCACCTGCATTTATTCTTTGTCGTATTAAAATAATGGTGTTAGAGATGTGCTGTAATAACATGAAGGTGTCGTGTTAAAGTTGCATTCATGTAAGCTGTGAAGGATTTGCATTTGAAAACAGTTCATGTTCAGTTAAAGGCGTAGCGCTTTGTGTATGTCACTTACAATCATTCACGTATTTGATGTGCTCATGTAATGGATTGATTTAGCACTGCTCAGTAAGCATTTATTATTGTGTACTTTTGTGAGGCTTGTATGCCATATTTCTTATGTTGGCCGAAGTCTGTGGGCCTGAAACATTTATTTTACCCTGGTCGTTAGAATAACGCTTTTGTTCCAGGAGTTGGGTTGGAGAAGCAGTGGATACAATAGGCGTATGAGAAGCTGATATCGGAAGACGGTGTTCTTTTTCGCTGGAACAGGCCTGGGAAGCAAGGTCATCTAACCAGGAGCTGGGAGAGCAGTGGTGGAGTGGAAATTCACCTATGAGAAGATGCCCTGTGGGACGGGTCGATGAGGAGACCTAAAGGGGCGTGTTTTGTGATTTCAAAGTTTGAATTAGGGACAGTGTCCTGAGGGTGGAGAGAGGAGAAGATCGGGAGACATTAGGAGAAGAGGAGTATCTTAGAATGAGCTACGTAGCCTATGCTACTTGACCCATGCAACTTGAGTGTACTTCTTAGGAATTCTTAACGTGCTGACACCTTTACCTTTTCCTAACTTGCCGGGGGGGGGGGGAAGGCTAAGTAGGGATGTCACCTTAGTGATAGTGTAGGGATAGGTTTATGCTTTTCACTTACGAACCTGTGA
This sequence comes from Calotriton arnoldi, assembly GCA_963921515.1. Lineage (NCBI taxonomy): Eukaryota > Metazoa > Chordata > Amphibia > Caudata > Salamandridae > Calotriton > Calotriton arnoldi. Next base: position 196,618 of record CAWUFW010005279.1, on the reverse strand, counting down.
TGAAGTCTGATTTAGACGTGGGAGCACTTATTGCCTGCGTTCTGTTTCTGGAAATCGTCATTCTGTTCATGCTTCATCGAGTCAACTTTGTACGTACCTTTGTATTAGTTCTGATGTATTTCTACAACCTCGTTTTGAGGTGCTTGTATGTCCAACTATTTTTGGCTTTGTAATAAATGTACTAACTGGAATTTGGAGTCTGTGATCCTCCTGAGTACTGACTATTGGGCCTATAGTTATTTGTGTGAACAATTGTCGTAAGATAGCTCTTCCCTCTACACTGCCAATCAGGAACCAACGATCCATCAGCCAGAGAGTGTTCCAAGGTAATTTATAGGTGGAACCTCAGCCCCATCACCACGATATTCTTGCTGTCGATATTTCTGACCCACGATATTAACAACTCGATATTTGTGCAACTGAATATTTTGTACTTGATATTCTGTCTCCGCACCGGGAAAAGAATGCACTTTTCCAAGTAATGAGTTTTCATCGAAAAGATGTGCATTTCAATAAACTGTTTTACTCCATTAATTTAGTGCTAGGCATCCTTTGTTATTAAAAATACATGTTTTCTGTAGACAGTGTCATTTGCTGGTGTAGAGCCACAAAGAGGATTCAATTTTATAACACTGCAGAATTTAAAGAGTGGAGCGTTAGATGAACAGGTCTCTTCAACCTTGAATTTATTTGAATTAAACCCCTTGTCACTGGCAGGTGTTCGGAGGGACATGAAGAGCTCATCCATTTTTAGGTTTCACCTACTAGACACCTTTATGGGCGGAAGCCTCTTGTGGACCACACCAAAAACGTACAGTTGGCTTAGAGCCCACCTGTTGCTGACCGTTGGATGGCGTTATGGACACTCATTGCTTGCTTCTTATAGGATTACTTGCCTCCCTCTTCTTGTGTTTGTCCCTCCCCTGGAGCAGATCCTCCTTACAATACTTTTTATTGGCAAACGTATATCCTTCCGCTGCTCACTTTTAGGAAAGTATTTCTTATTTTTTCACTAAGCACTCTATGAGAGTGCATGTGTTTTCCATCTCCCTCTGCAAAACACACCCCTGCTCATTATTGCTCTTTCCTGCCAGTGGTGATTTTCCCCTATTTTATCTCTCCATCCCATACCAGCTTTATTTTTTATTTTATTTAAACTCCACATCCGACCACTCCTTATTGCTTTTCACCACCCACACTTCCATTTCTTGTCCACCCCTTAAGGTCTTTGAATTTTTTTTTACATTTCTTGTAGGTTCCTGCAGGTCCCATTTGCTCCTGGGCCACTCACTTGCTAAAAAAAACCTTTAGCACGCTTGAAAATGTAGCTTTTTAATTACCTCACCAAGTAGCATCTGTAAGAAACTGGCTCTATATATACTGCACCAAAGTGAGGTACAGTGTGTATAGAGTCCAAGGGTCTCCAGAGGTTTGGCAGAGGTTAAAGTTAGATAGAACCTTACTCTCTAAAGTGGTAGCTTGGTCGAGCAGTAAGTCAGTATCAGAGGACAGTGTAAAGCATTTGATGTACACACTCAGTCAGCAAATGAATCCACACACTCAAGAACTGAACTCTAGGCCAATTGTTTTGTATAAAAAAAAATATACCGTTGTTTTATTTCTAGAACCAAGCAAGCCTGGCACAGGTAAGCATAAAAATACTTTTCAGTAGTAAATTACTTGTATGAACACAGTTCAAAATTGCAGTGTAACTTGTACTGGTTTTGGTTACAGTTTTAAGTAAGTAGTTTGCAACACATTGCAGGTATAGTACATTCAATAGAATGGGCTTTTTAAGTAAAATGCAGTTAATTACTTTTCAGATTACTTTTGCTAACACAGGACTAGATCCTAGATTCAGCTTTGGGACATTTCCTGAAAACAGGTGAATAAATGCGTTTTGGTTAAAGGTACGATTTTTAAAGAATATTATTGCATTTCAAAAGTGAACACTTTGAAACTTTTTCACCTAGGGCCACCAATGTTATCCTATGGAAGGAAATGCAATTCGCAGGTAAGTTACTTTAACGTTACTTTTGTAATCCAGTGCTGGACTCCTAGATTCAGCACTGGGACATTTACTTAAAACAGGTAAGTAATTACGTTTTCGTAGTTTGTACGATTTTTAAAGAATATTATTGCATTTCAAAAGTTGACAGAAACTTTTTCACATAGAATCACCAACGTTATCCTATGGGAGGAAATTCACTTAGCAGGTAAGTTAGGTTATCGATACTTTTTCTTACTCAGTGCTGGATCCTAGATTCAGCACTGGGACATTTCCTGAAAACAGTTGAGAAAATGCGTTTTGGTTATTCGGCTGATTTTTAAGGAATATTTGCAGTTTTCAAAAGTTGACACTTAGAAACTTTATGGAAGAAAAAGTGTCAATGTTATCCTATGAGGAAAAATGAGTTATCGGTTTTGAGGTAAGTAATTGGTCTTTTGAGTTAGGGTTCTGGGGTTAGACTCAGGGGTCTCCCAGGGTCAGTGATGCACTGTTGTTGCACCCTCAGCGGCACTAGGGCGGCCGGGTGCAGAGTGTTGAGGCCCAATGTTATCCTATGGAGGATAGGGGGACTCCAGTTGGTGGCTGCTGGCAAGCAGGCCACGGGGTTGTGGGAGCAAAGCTCCTAGGGTTAAGCTCAGGGCACATTGGGGACCAAGTTAGCACCAAAGGGGCACCCTCAGCGGCACTAGGGCGGCCGGGTGCAGGGTGCTGTTTTGAGGTCGGGTGCCCTGTTGATTTCAATGGAGATTCTCCGGGACAAAGAAACACTGCAGGCTCGGGGACGAGGACCTTCCAGGAGCAACCACCACTTCGAGGGGTAAGTTGGGATGTAGAGGGTTGGTTAGGCAACGTTGGTTTGGGCACACAAGGCCGTGGGGCGTCGGATGCAGGGGTGCCTTGGGACGTCGGATTTTCTTACCCGCTCTGGTCGCGGTAGGGGGGGTCCTCTGGATTGAGGCTGCAGGCGTCGTCAGGAGGCTTGAGGCAGGTCAGGCTTCGCCGGATCTTGGGTCAGGATCGCCAGGGGGACCTCCTCTGGGTATTTGCCCACTCAAGCTCGGGCCGGATTCGGCGGGTGCAGAGTGTGCGGGATTCGCGGTTCCTGGCTGGCACCAGAAGCTGCAGTTCAAACACGTCCGGTGTTCACGGGAGAAACAGCTTGGAAATTGAAGGCAGGCAGGTCCTCCGGGGTTTTTGAGGTTGCTGACCGCTGGACACGCCGGGGTTTTGCAGGAGCAGGTTCGAGGGGAGACAGGCCTGTAGGGCTGGGGTCAAGTCAGTGGGCATCGCCCTCTTGTTAGCTCTGCACGGCTTCTCATCCTTCTTCCTCCTTTTCTTGTTGTTGCTGGATCTGAGGAAGGAAGGTTCAGGGTGCCCCTAAATACTGAATTTAGGGGCGTTACAGGTAGGTAAAGGGCAGGGACCAATGGGTCCCTTCCCTGGGTTGGGTACACCCCCTATTCTGCCACTCTCCAGTGGGAGGGAGGCAGGAGCCTGTCCTTGGTTGGCTGGGTCCCCCATCCTCAAGATGGCGGGTACTCGAGGTTGTGCTTCACCTCGCCTCCTCCACCTTAGGGGTGGAGTTGGCAGAGGTGGGCACACCTCTCTTCCTCACTTTGTTTTTCCCGCCGAGTCTCCCGCCCAAAGTGGGGGGTAGAACCAGTGGGGACCAGTTGCTGAGTACAGCAAGTGGTCTTGAGAGGCTCACAAAGGCGGTATGCCTTTGAAGCTTCTCCTTCGTGAACCCTGCCCATCCTGGGGGAGGAGGCTTGGCACCTCGTCTCAGGATGTGCATTGTTTCAGGCCCCCGAGAGCGGCAAGCTCTCGACCCAGGGGTTCAGAAACATGTCTGGTGGTGGCAGCCTCGGCAGCCACTCAGTCAGGTCACTGGGAGTTGGTCGAGTTTCAGGGGGCATCTCTAAGATACCCTCTGACGTGCATTTTACATTAAATCCCACACTGGCATCAGTGTGGGTTTAATGTGCTGAGAAGTTTGATACCAAACTTCTCAGTCTTCAGTGCAGCCATTATGGTGCTGTGGAGTTCGTGATGACAAGCTCCCAGCACCATATACTCTTATTGGCAGCACTGCACTTACAGTGACCAGGAATGGACCTGGGTACTGTAGGGGTACAGGGCTCATGCACCTGTACCCTCACCACTGGCATAGGGCACCCAGCTAGAGGGGTGACTGATGGATGACAGGGCCGTGGTTTGTGGGCATGGCACACAGGGGTGTGTGCCATGTCGACTCTTCACTTTGTTCTGCACCAAGACACGCAGCCTGCAAAGGCAGTGTGTGTGTGTCAGGGTACAGGGCCTCCAAGGGTGGCACAATAAGTGCTGCAGCCCTTGGGGGCCTTCTCTGGTCACAGTGCCCTGGGTACCTGTGGTACCATTTACCAGGGGCCTACCTGTGGCCAGAGATGCCAATTGGGTTTAGGCTTCAATGCAGTTTTAGGGAAGGAACACAGGCCCTGGGTACTTGATTGGCAGGAGCCCAGGGCACACTCAGTCAAAGCACATCAGCAATTCAGCAAAAAGTGGGGGCATACCATGCAAGAAAGAGGGCACTTTCTCACAGCATCCGCCATCTTGGATTGGTAAATAAAAATAAAAAAATTGCACCCACTTCATTCACTGGGCGGGTGCATGCATGGTGACACATATGCACACCTACGTCATCACACATGCACGTGGTTACTGAATGACGCAGACGCCTTTCGCATCATGACACATACACACTATGCTTGTATCACGTCATAATGCATTTTTTTAAATTGATGCTGCAGCTTCATCCAAAAGCATATTTCCTTGTACTGATGCTGTACAGCATAGCCAAAAGGCACTGGAAAAGCCAATAGGCCTCAAGGGCAAGGTCTATTGGCTTTGCCAGTTCTTGTTTTATGAGATACCCAAGGTAATCCTCGGCCCATCCAGTGTGTCAATTTCCTCGATAAGAGCCTTGCATTGAAGGCCCCAGGCCCAGCCAGACTCCCAGCCCTTAGAGACATGTTCCGCTAGATTTATAAGGGTCTCTGGGCAAATCCAGTCCGGCCACTTCTTGCAGAAAAGCCCTCAGGCCCATCCAGGCTCACCTTTCCTGAAGCCTGTCTCCCCTACTCGACACAGATCCAGGGCTTTAGCGGGATGAAATTGGAGTGAGTTTCTATAAGGGGCGTGGCCAAAGAAGTGTAACTATGAATCCTTTTCAAAAGACATGGCCAATGTAATTAAGGGTGTGACTTAAAACATGTAAACAAAAAACTGTGCTTCACACTGCATGCAACTTGCCTAGCATTTGAGTGCCTCTCTGTCAGCTTACTCTGATTGCAGGCAGACACAGGATACAAATACAGACATGCGCCTGAAGCAAGCCAGATCTATTGACTATGCCCGTGCTTGTTAGCAGTATCAGCTAAATAGCAATGGCCTTGTTGTAATTGAAAACCGTTCAATTCTGAATAAAATATGAGACTGTGACTGAAACTTGGCTGAGGTTTGTGGATGGGGCAGTGGCCTTCAGAGTGCCTCAGACACTCCTGTTCTACCCTTCACAGCACTTTCCTCTTCAGCCTCTCTCTGAAACACTTGCATCCTTTCTCTCCCCACGTCCTTCTGCAATCCCCCTTCTGCATATTTCACGCCTCACCTCTTCTGCACCCTTGTCTTCTGCACATACCTCATTGCATAGCCTTCACCACCCCCCCACACAAATCACCTATACAGAGTTAATTTTCTTTTATTTAACTCCTGTTAAAATTTCAGTAGCTTCTTGCCTCCCCTTCACACACTTTCGCACATAGTCGCAATTACAATTGGCAGGTGCCATTGCTCTGAGCTCTCTGCAGAGGAGCCGAGAACTGGAAGGGCATGTCGCCTGAACACCTTTATGGCCGCCTTCAGCCTCAACTCCAGAGCTCTCAGTCATGGCTGGTTATAAACATCGACCTACAACCTGAGCTTGCAAAAGCACCTACAGACAACCCAGTTCAAAGTGTGTCATGCTTCATGAAAAACATTGCAGAAACAGCAACATAGTGGAAAAAGCAAATACACTTAGGAAGGAAATTAAAGAAAAATGAAGAATGTAAACAGGAGCCACCTCACCCGTGCTGGAACGTAGGGGCACCCCCCCCCCGATGTTCTTTCTGGAAGCTATTTCTGAGGCGGGTCTGGGATACGTCTGAGTCAGGGAAATATGCTGAATTTGTCTTGGTGTAATTTTCCAACACCAGGACAAAGCGAGCAGCCCGAAGGTAGGGGCTTATTTACAAGCCCATTGCGTCGCCTGTGCGTCACTTTTTTTGACGCACTTGTGGCGCTTTGGGCTTGCCCATATTTACAAGGCCACGCACAGTCACCCTGCGTGACTTTTAACCGCTTCGCCGCAATCGGAATTCCGCCCAGGTCCTGGACATTCCAATTGCGGGCGTGGTCGTGACGAGCTCAACTCGTCATGCGCATCGAAGGGGTTAATGACCTTGTAAATATGGGCCCCTTTCACGCATTATTCTGCGTGTAAGGGGCGTTCCATGGGTGTTGCTGTGGGTGTTCCCATGCAACATCCATGGAACATGACGCAGTCCCAGATTTAGAACATTTTGTATAACTAGGAATGCGTCAGAAACCTACGCCTGCCCAGGGGAGGCGTAAGGAGGCACAACAAGGAGAAATACTTTTATTTTTCCTTGTTTATTCATCTTTCTAGGTGTGCTGCATTCTGCAGCATGCATAGAAAGAGGAAAATGCCACCTTCCTGCACAAAAACAATCATCCCCGCAGCGCAGGCAACCTTGCAAAATGACGCAAAGGTGCCTGCGCTGGTGCATAACAACCAATTTTGCGCCAGTGCAGGGTAAAGGGTATTGTTGTTAATACGATGCATCCCTATGCTTTGACAAATACGCAACATGGCGCAGCTAAATGGCTTGTGGCGCCGCGCTGCGTCATTTTCTTGTAGAGGAGGCCCTTAGTCTGCATTCTTTTCAGAGCAGCAACCTGTGGGCAGAGAGAGGCCTTTTTAGGTCTCGCCTGAGCCAGCGCGCATGCGCTGCTCTGGCGAGACTTTCAGTAAGCGGGTTTTGGAAGTGCAAACAGTGGCTTTTGCTGCGGACTAGCCTGCGTTCACGCGAGCGTGCACGCGCGATCAGGCGCCATAATGCTTCCCTCGCCATCTGGACGCTCGCGTGAACGCAAGCTGGTCGCCAGCAAAAGCCACTGTCTGCACTTCCAAAACCCGCTTACTTTCACGGCCGCGCGGCCGTGTCAGTTTCACGGCCGCGCGGCCAATGCTTGTTTCTTTTTGCGAAAGCACTCCATGCATTTCCCTCGTCGTGCTTGTTTTCTTCTCTAACCCCCACCCTGCCTCTCTGTTTTCCTTTTACACTTTGAAGCCTCACAATCTTCCTTCATGTTCATGTGAACCTTTAGCCACCACCGTGTGTAATAACATTTTATCAGTAGCTACATACCTCTTATGCTTCTGAACTTTACTTTCTCCATTTGTTGAATTATTTTCTTTGACTATAAAACTCCTTCCTTCATTGCCCTCCAGTCCCTTCTAAAATGCACGCTAAACTTTCACCTATCGTGTCATTTTCTTATAAAAACAGCTAGCAGCATATATGATGCTCCCATCTCCATGTGCACATGCCTTTCCCCTGCCTAGTCTAAACATTACACTTAGTAAGACTACCATCACAATGTGCTGGAGACGCAGTAGCACCACGAACCAAACAGCATTCAACCCAGATGACAGCTTTATCTCACAATTCAAGCAGGAGCCCTTTCTTTACATTCACTACCGCCCCTGACACACTGCCCACTCTACACTTTTTACAATATTTTGTGCCTTCTTGTAATGTGACCTACAAACTACACATAGCTGTCCTTCCGTAACAACAACTACCCCCCACCTAATCACTGCTTTTTGTAAGACCCCCTCAGCACGCCTCCCCCTCTCCGGTCACTCGCCTTAGCACCTGCACTCCCCGGGGAACACTTTCAATTCATTCAGCAGGTGCAGTGGTACCAGGGAACTGAGGCCTCGGGGACCTATTCATCTCTTGGCTACTGATTCATTTTAGATTTTAAGCAGGAGCCAAGGAGCCTAGATTTCTTCCCTTGCACTCGGGGCCCTCACACACTGCGAACCCCGCTGGGTACTTCAGTACATTTTGCACTTGGCTCTGTTGTTAACTATAAAGTTTGCTGTTTCATTCCAATGCTTTAGTAACATTATCACCGCCTATTCGCTGCCCACCCACCCCTAACATACTCCTCCCCCTTTGTCTCGCACCGGAACTACACTTGCTCCCGTAGCTTCCGTTTGTGTAGCAGGTGCAGTTTCACCATGCTCTACACAAACCCACTGAACCCAGAGTACGGCTTCATTTTGCCCACCTACATATCCCTCTCCTGTCCCAATCTTTCGCCCCCGCATTTCCAGGGTCATAGCTTCAGTTGGTGCAGCAGGTGCAGGGGCGCCGGGACAGTAATCTCTCTCCTCTGTGCTTTTCACCACGACCCGCACAAGTTGTGATTTTCAGCACCCTGATACTTATAAACAACCAGAAACCCCACTTGTCCTCCTCTGTCCTCCCCAGCCACGCCTCTCTGTCTTCCTTTCCACTTCAGATGGTCACAGCCTCCGTTCATGTCCTTTGAACCCTTTTACCTCCATATTCGCGTGCTGCCTGCGTCCCTGGAGTTTACTTTCACACAATTTGTTGAATTATGCACAATGCCTACTGCATTCTATCCTTCATGCCCTTCCAGCCCGGTCTAAAATGCAAACTCTGCTCGTTCACTCCGTGCCCTTTAACTTACTTTTAAACAGAACTTTAAATGTGTTAAAAAAAAAACTCTCAAAGGGCGTAACCTATGTAAAAAAGGGCGTGGCTTAAAAATGTAAGATAAAAATCACTGCTATTTTGCTGCCTCTTTCTGTTATTGCCTCCGGATATATAATAGAACTGGCATGCCCTTCAAACACACTTTTATTTATTCTGGGCTTCAAAAAACGTCTCGAAGCTGGTAATACTTGGCAGGGGCTGCCCAGGCAGCAGCTTTATCACTGCAGACCTGTTCAATGTAGAGCCTGAGCCTGCAGCCTGCAGCCTGCCCTTCACCCCTCCTGCCCCGCTGCAGAGCCCCAGGGCGGGTACTTGCCGATCACTTGCAGGTGATCGTATCTTCTGATTGGCTCCTTCATGGCAGCATGCATAACAGGAGTCTCTCCAGGCTTACATCAATGGCTGGTGATGGCTGGTAGTGACCCCCCCAACCCCCTCGAGTAAAGAAGATTGTTTTTCATGCCCAGGGTGAGGACAAAAAACATTAAGAGCCCAATAGGGACCCGTCTCAGCACCTGTTGTTTTTGGGCTGCTGGTTGCTTAGCATCGGCAGGACCCGGTCCACTTAAAGCCCTGCTTTTAGCAAATCCTCCTAAGAAAGGTATGTTCTGATCTGCCCCCTCTAACATGTCTCTATGTCCCGTCCCTACCCTATACAACTACACTTACTGGGCCGTAACTTATGTGCAGCAGGTGCAGTACCACCTTAACCTAAAATACAATTATTCCATATGAAATGAAATGAAATTTGTACTTGTAAAGCGCACCCATACCCCCAAAGGGGTGTCCAGGCGCTGTACGCATACCGCTGTGGAACCCTTCCTGGCTTTTCCCTGTGAAATGTCCACTCCTGGGCACCCCCAGGGTGAAGCCAGGCATCCCAGCGCTGTTGGGGCCGTTGTGGAGATTAAGCAAGCTATTGCCCAGAGTTGCAGAGTGGGACCCATGATTAGAATAGGCACCGAGGCGAGAATTATCAGGTCCGAGGAAATTGAGCCCAAGACCCGCCGAGGCGGGAATTGAACCCTGGTCCCGGGCCAGATCTCTGCATCAGGGTCTGCCGCTCTAACCATTGAGCCACACTTCTCCATATTGCTGCTTTATGTCACAATTCTAGCAGGAGCACAGCTGCCCATTTCCTTTCACGCACCACACTGGCTACGCCACTGCATACTTTTTTACTAACTACTTTGTGGTTGCTTGTCTTCCCACCTGAAACCTATGCGGACCTATCCTAAAATAGCATTACCCCCCATCACTGCTCTTCTATGGCGCCTGTCCCTCCCTCTCCCTACCATTTGCACCCACACTTACATGGGAGTCATTTCCATTCATGCAACGGGTGCAGTGGCACCAGGACTAACAGACTTCAGGGACCTATTAACCATAAAATAATGCTTCATTTTGTATTAACAACAGCTCCCAGGCAGCCTAATTTCTTCCTTGCACTAGGGGCCATCACGCACTGCCTACCCCACTCCAGCACTACCATACATTTGTACTTGGCTCCATTGTTAACTACAAAGTATCCTTTTTCGTGCCCGTGCGATTAGATCACCAACAGCACCTATCACTATTTGTCCATGCACCCCTACCCCCAACACAACTCACTGTCTTCCTCTCCCACCCGTAGCTTACGCAACTACACTTACTAGCCCTTCGCTTCCTTTTGTGCAGCAAGTGCAGTGGCACTGTGCCGCACACAAACCTATTAACCCCACACTACTTCTTCATCTCACCCATCTACTTATTCCTCCCATCCCTTGAGTTTGCCTCTGCATTTCCATGGGCGTTACTTCCATTGGTGCAGCAGGTACAGTTGTGCTGCAACACTTCACTCTCACTTATGCTTTTCATCTCCAATGCATGTTGTGCTTTTTCGCACCCGTGTTATTTGAAGCAACTACAAACCATGATCATTGTCCAGCTGTAAGCTCCCACCCCACCTCTCTGTCTCCCTTTTTCACTTCAAACTTTCACAAACTCTCTTCATGCATCCTTTTCCTTTTGCCCATTAGCTGCCACCACGTTCAATTACATTTTAACAATATTCACTTCCTGCTTATGCTCCTGGAGTTTACTTTCAACATTTGTTGATTTATGTGCTACACTAATTACACTCCATCCTTCATGGTTTTCTAGTCCGTTCAAAAATATAAACTTAGCTTTTCCACGCACCATGTCCTTTTCGTACAAAACCAACTAACAAGATATGTTGTTCTTGGTCCTCCCACCACCATCCCTCCCACACTTCCCCCCCTCCCACACTTCCCCCAACAAACAGGCCTCTCCGTCTTCCTTTTCTGACTCTACCCAGCACAAACTACTCTTAACTGGGCCAAAACGTCTTTATGTGCAGTAGGTGTAGTACCACCGTAACCCAAAAATGAAATACTTCATAAACAAACATAAGCAAAACCAGCAGCTCAGTGCTCACATAATAGGGGCTAGACCTATTGGCTTAGCCAATGCTGGTTTGTATTGCTTCCATGTTGTACTTTCTACCAGAATGTCTGTCTATGTTACAATACATTTAGATACACAGTAAAAATGTGTATATTTATAGATACTTCTTTGGAAAGCTCAGCATGACATTTTATGCATATGAAGTTACTGTGTTGTCTATTATACTTAACATGTTGGCTCGTAAGATTTGCAGGTCTCTTTTAATGTTCAGGTGTCTTCTTTAGAAGAACTTGCAACTTCACCTAGTGTAATTTGATTAATGCTCTGGAATGGTGACTGCAAATAGTATAACAAGCATTTGCAATGCAATAGGTCTCGCATTTACGCAAGTTTAAGCTATTGGCATTGTAAATGACAATGCCTTTTATTTATGTTTTAAAAACGAAAACAAAAATAAAAGGCATTGTTATTTGCAACGTCAATAGCTCAAACTCGCGTAAATGCGAGACCTATTGCATTGCAAATGCTTGTTTATGTTTACTTCCAGCTGGGCTTAAAAAGCAAAGCCTTTTTAAAAGGTCTGGAAGCCCTTTTATTGTTCAGGTGATCTTGGCTAGGAGCTATGTGCAGGCTAACAAATAGATGTCAATACAATGGAAGAAACCAAAGGCGCACTGCTTATGTTAGATTTGAAATGTTATTTCCGTAGTGTGCAGACTTGAAATGTTCCCTTTGCTAGGCTCAAACTTTATTCCCTGTTAAGTTAGCATTCACGGCACCATCTTTTTTGGCGCCATCTTGTTCTGTAACTCAGATCGAGCTTCTATCTCATAATGTTTGCCTCAGCAGAAAGGCTGCCCCTGCGCCTCTAGCTTGTACTACTCAAGGCTGAAGCTTCGCTGCACTAATGAATGTATTATCTATTGTTGCGTACCTTTGCTGTTAGATAGACCCGTTCCCACATCTTAGAATCGTAGGCACCGGCAATCTTCAGCAAGTGGCCAGGCAGCAGTAAGATCGGATGCCGCCGGAGCCAGCGGTGCGTGACTACTGGTGCAGTATTTACGCTTGTTTTGGAGACAAGATGGGGACACTAGCACCCAAACAGGCGTGTTTGGAACTGCGAAACCTTTATTGAATCCCGGCTCTACATCTAGTGATTCTGGGTAAATCGCTTATTTCCCCTAGCAAATTCAGAATCGTATCTGGCAGTGCGCCAGATCAGATTTGCATTGCAACCGGGACTTATTATTAAAGTGCGCCAATCGGCATGACGGCGTTTGTGCTTTTAAACCTGCCAATAGTAAGCACTCTGGGGGAACAGACTGATGGACCTTGCCAGGTTATCCGCGTCCATAGGGCCATCTGCCAGGCTGATGCTCCCTGCTGTTCTGAGCTGGCCCAGTTCTCTTCAAAAGCGGTAGCACCCAGCTCAGAGGGAAGACTTCATTGTGCCTTTTTCCCCTTTGTCACGCCAAAAAGGTGCAACTCTAAGGTATCGTCGCAAAGGTGGCATGACGGGACAGTGGGCGTGCACCAGAGCGGGAGTGCTCGGTGTAGGAAAGTTGCGGACGGCACGGACCATCAAGTTGGGTGCCGCCTCAGAGATATTTACATGTTGTTCTCTCCTCCCCAGTAATTCTGCGAGTTTTCAGTCGCACCGGACCTGCAAGGTGCAGAGTGTCTAGTTTGGGACGGCACACCAAGGGTGGGTCTCCCTGGTGCAGTCAGCTTGGTACGCCTTACAAGGGGGCAATAAGGGTCGGAGGACTGGGCGAGTAAACCTTGGTCCGTGGTGCGGGCCCGAATAATTAGACATTGTGTGGCTGTACTAAGTACCTTTAAGTGGTCAGGTGGCACATTAGGATAGTTGTGCCGAATAGGTAATATAACTGGCGCTCATGTATAATGTTTCTATACCTTTGCATTCACATATACATTTGTATAATTAATATGTAATTCTCAATGCGCGTAAGAGTAACGCTATGAATGGCGGGGACCTGGTGGAAGGTGGACACATCGCCTTCAGCACCTATGCTAAGCAAAGATTTAAGCTTAGTGCTGAGGGTGATATAATGTTCCCTGGTCTTTCTGTGGGGCTTCAATAGGGTAGGAGGACCCAGCGGCAAGGGGCAGCTCCAGCTCAAATCAGCAGGCAATACCACCTGCCCCCGTCTGAGCTTCCCAGTGCGGAGAATTATTAATCGATGGTGGAGGAGCGCTGCCGCAGGGTCATTCCCTGTTTTAAGGATTATAAAGCATTAGTTCCCCGTATAGTAGGCAGACACGGGTCTAGCAGCCACGGGCTAAGGCACCCAATGTAGGGATCGTGGTATGACCTCATGATCACAGGTTTTGATCCCGGCAGGCCCACCCAGCCTTTCATCCTCCGGTGGCCATTCAAATGATTTATCATTACCTATTGTTGTAAGAAAGTATCACGGATAGTGTTTCTTAGAGCTGATTTACATTTAGCCCACAGGAAACGGCAGCAGCTTGTCTTTGGCTTGAATCGGAACTGGGGCAGACGAATGCTCGGGCTCGAACTCTTCCTGTGGCATGCCACGGGGGTATACTGCCGGGAGAGGGGAGTGTAGACAGATCTCTAGCACATTTAATGTGGATAGGTCTTTGGGTTCATCCTCTGGTCTCAGAGGTCAATAAATATAAGCCTATGCTTATACAAACCGATCGATATTTTCCTCCTGTGGAGTTCGGGCCAGTTGGGCGGACTCACCTCTAACTTCAATTATAGCAGATTGGTTACTCAGCAGCAGTTGCGTCGCTATGCAGTTTAGTTCCAAACACTGTTCGTGCTAGAAGCATGGAGATGTGTTAGTGTCAGTTGGTGTAGGACTACTAGGGAAGGAGGTGTGTAGTTTCAATGCAAGTGTTTTAGGTGTCAAGGGGTGGTGTTGACTGTTGCAACATCAGAAGAGTATATAAGGACACCAAAGCTTCCCTTGTCTTCCTCCGTCAAAGCCCGACCATGTCCGTTGAAAAGCTCCGGCTGATGTTTACTGCTCAGCACTAGCAACTGTCTCGTGCTTCCACCGCACTGTTGAGTCACAGTCACGAGCGGATTCTATCAGGGTCAGCTGGCTGTGGGTCAAGAAGCGCCAGTGCATGAGTAGCACTGAGCGGCTTACAGCCAGAGGCGGTATCCGATGCAAGGGGCATCTGTTAGATTAGAGCCCTACTCAGAGGTACCACCATACGTGCTTGGAGGTCTGTTGGCACCGCCTTTCTATGGAAGCCATTGTCTAGCAGGCTGCTCTGAGCAGTGCAGTTGCAGGCGTAAGTAACAGTATCAGCTGCCAGTTCAAACATGCATCTTTCACTAATTTACTCAGATAACTGGGACAGGAAGTAAGGCGGGCTGGACAACTCTTGCTTCTACCTGCATTGGCCATCTTGTCAGCAAGCCGTTTGTTTAGGCCACCCTGGGACACATTTACACAGCCCAGCAGCAGGTCCTTGTTGTGGTCAGTGCTATGAATTACTGAATTGAACTGAACAGGAGGCGTGTCTGGGGTTACACCAGCAGAAGTTTGGGGAGAGCTAGACTCCACACATGGTCAAGGTGTAGGTTTAAGTAGTTGGAGTGGCACCCTTAGTTGACCAGGGGTTCGATGCTACACGAGGGCATCGCCGTGTTGTGGCCAGAGCATGGGTATTGGTGTTTCCCAGGGGGCAGCAAGTGGAGGCAAGACCCTTTCAAAATCTGGCACAAGAACACAAGGTAGTCAGGGCCAACTTATCTGTTGGGTGACTTGTGTAGGCACCTGTGTAGTTGTCACTCCACGAAGGGGTGAGTTGTCTCCAATAGTGGGAATAACACATGTGTCTCTGGCCTTACAGCTGGGTGGAGCCTGTCTCATTTAGAGGTACGCCCAGGTGAAAATAGCGTATTTAAGGTTTGCATGAACAATGCGGTTGTGGTATCTCCAGCGGACCCACCGAAGGTGTACTGCAGCTAAACAGGGAACTGGGAATCATGGTTTCCGTCACTTTGGCAGGTTTAAAGCATCCAGGGTCGGAGATGGACAGTAGGTACTGTGTATCTGTGACCCGACGGCAGTGAGGCAATCGGGGTGCGCTGCGTAAGTTGTAATTGCACAAAAGGGTGAGGTGTCTCCAATAGTGGGTACAAGACATATATTGTGTCAAACCAGCTTTGATACCATTAAGGTGTTCACCAGGGTTTAACAATCAAAGGGGTTTGTGCAACCGTCTGGTCAACGGGGGAAGTAAGTGCATCCAGAACCTAGGGTAGGGACAAGTTCCTGCAGTTAAGCTCAAATGCATGCCCGGTTAGCCATGGTAGCCCCGCTGGGTGGTGATGCTGTCAGCCAACATAGTGTCCCTAGAAATGGGGAAACAAGGTGTCAAGCCCAAAAGGCTACTATGTAAAAGAACATTTGGCACGCCCAGTGATCAACAAGGTTTAAAATTTAGTGGAGCAGGTAATTTTCCACCTATGGGGTTGCCCAAGGGTGAGCAGTGGGAACGCCCCTGTCCCCCCTTTCAAGAATATTCTAGGTCGGGGGTTAGGTAGGACTGAGTCAATCCTTAATGTTAGGCACCTTATCGCTCAGTGCGCACTGTATTACATCAGACAGATTCTCTTAGCTGGCATGCCTAGGGGGTTTCACCACAGAGGGAGCTCAGCTGGCGGAATGCCCATAAGGAATAAGGGAGGCATGGCAAGGGCAGGTGGGCCCCCCCTCGCTCATTGTCACATGCTGCTAGTTCTGACATTCCTGTGCGTCATGATTTAGAAAGCAGAGGGACGGCAAAGGTTAAGCATAATCCTCCTCGCCCGAATAGCCAAAGCGGGCAGGCGGGGCAGGTTTTGCGTTGATTCAGTTAAGAACTATATTCTCTGCCCTGGTAGCCCTAGTAGATAGGCTGGTTATGGAAGCGGTCATCTACCATGGGCGATGCTGTCCCACAAATTGGGGAAGAGGGTGTTAAAGCACAAAAAATACTGGAGTATTGCAACTACAGGTTGCAGGAGGTGGGAGCCTACATTAGCCTCAAGGGTAATATAGCCATGGTAAAAGTAGAGTTCCCTTTTGGGAGGCCATCACATTCCTACAGGTAGTGTGAGTCAGTTGCTCTTCCCGGAGTAGGATAAATTGCTCCAAGCGGTTTTCCCAGACGCAGTTGGTCTGGATGGGGTCCCCCGGAATGAGATGGAGCAGCTCTGAACAAATTGGAGCAGAGACTGGGGGGTCGCCTTAACATCTTGGTGATCCATTTAGGAGGCAATGACCTCACTGCCGTGGGTTAGGGGGCATTCTTGCAAGCAATGAAGGCTGACTTGGGTGAGATCAGCATAGACATGGTTCAATGTGAGCTCTGGTGGCCTGAGATTATTCTCCGCAGAGTGGGGCACGGGCTAAGCAAAGGAGGCCATTGAACAGCCCTGTAAGAGTGAACTGTTCAGGGCGTAAGTTCGCAGACCAGAGGGGTCTGGGCTTCATCAGACACGAGCTGATTGAGGCTAAGGTCAAGGGCTACTTTGAAACATGGTGTTTATGGTCACCATTGGGTATGGATTTGTTCCCTTGACCTTGCAGGGGGCCCTGGAAATGAGAGGTGGCAAGTGAGAAGACAGCTGTCTTGGGCACTGGCCATCCAGGCGTACGCCTAAGGTTAAGTTGACAAACTGGGGTGCATTTGTCACAGCATGGACACGTTTCACTGGACATACAGGAGGCCCTAGAAAGCAGGTTACAGGTGAGAAATTAGCTGTTTTGGTGGGGGGCCCTGGCTGCGACGGTGGCCGCCTCCAGAGCTGTGGCGGAGTTACAGGGCGATCTGGAAGCAGACGGTTACAGTAAGGGTACCTCTGCGGCAGACGGGTACAGTAAGGGTACCTCTGCGCGGCACAATAGGGGTGCCAGAGCCAAAGACCACGAGCCTCAGGGCAGGTTCCTGGAAAACCGCGACGGCGCCCCGTTAGTCCTTCGGGCGGTTGGAGGCCTGACCAACCGGGGGTTTGCCCTGCTACGCTCCGCCCTGGAAGGGGCGTGAGTAATAGGGGACCAATGTGTCACGTGATCCGGAGGAGGATCACACAAGGTGTAGCACTGATTGGGTTCCCCACAGTGCTGGCTCATCAGGCGGGCGGGGCAGCATAGGTTGGTACAGCTGCCTGCCCTTGGATCGCCCGTAAGATAACCCACCATATTGCATACTTTTGTATGGAATAAACCTGCAGCAATATTTTCCCATAACAAAGTTGTCTTGTGTATTTATTTATTCATGCATACTCAGACTGTGGGTGGGGATGTTGCCAATAATGGCACTATGCGGCTGCCCGTGGCCCCGCAGTGGGCCACCTAAAGGCGGCCCTTTAGTGCCATTTGGGCCTAAACGCCACCCCTCCTAGTCTAGTGGTTGGACTCAGGGAGGAGTCCTTCGCCTCGGCGCATTAGGCGCGTCACTTCCGGCGCACGCACAGAGGTCGGGGAGGGTACTTATACCTCCCTCCGCCTCTCCGGCGTCCTCTTTGCGCCAGACACGCCGTCTCCCACCCTACCGCTTACCCGGCGTGAGGTTGGCAGGCAAAGTACGTAGAACGTTGTAATGTTTTCTTTTTTCGTTGCAGGCGGAGTTACAGGGCGATCTGGAAGCAGACGGGTACAGTAAGGGTACCTCTGCAGCAGACGGGTACAGTAAGGGTACCTCTGCGCGGCACAATAGGGGTGCCAGAGCCAAAGACCACGAGCCTCAGGGCAGGTTCCTGGAAAACCGCGACGGCGCCCCGTTAGTCCTTCGGGCGGTTGGAGGCCTGACCAACCGGGGGTTTGCCCTGCTACGCTCCGCCCTGGAAGGGGCGTGAGTAATAGGGGACCAATGTGTCACGTGATCCGGAGGAGGATCACACAAGGTGTAGCACTGATTGGGTTCCCCACAGTGCTGGCTCATCAGGCGGGCGGGGCAGCATAGGTTGGTACAGCTGCCTGCCCTTGGATCGCCCGTAAGATAACCCACCATATTGCATACTTTTGTATGGAATAAACCTGCAACAATATTTTCCCATAACAAAGTTGTCTTGTGTATTTATTTATTCATGCATGCTCAGACTGTGGGTGGGGATGTTGCCAATAATGGCACTATGCAGGGTTCCCTTTCAAAGTCAGTTTTGATTTACTTCCGGGTCTGAACCCCAGGGCGATTCGGGCCACTTAAAGTCCTGCAAAAAACCCATAGGCTGATACAAGCCCCCTCCCACCCATACCTTCCGCCCACTGCTGCAGATAAGCCCCCCCTCCCCACCCCCCCGTACAATTGTACACTGTGGGGCCTATGTGCACTGCCCACGCCTCGCCCACTCAAGAAACAACCCCAGCATTGTTACCAGGAGGACAGTAAATTACAGTTTTACTCCTCCCTATCAGGACAGAGCCCTGAAAAGGCAGACGTCTCAGCACTCGGGGCGGTTTTCACATTGAAAGCTTTGAATTTAGGAGTGAGGCAGTGTTTCTGCCAAAACTTGCCTTTTATAGCCTCTGGTGTTTCCATAGCACCGACCATAATTCAGGCAGCTATTTAAATGTAACTCTCCCTCCTGCCACTCACTCTGTGATTCCAGGAGACACCGTCTCCCTCCCTCCACTCAGTGCGAGAGTCCAGAAGACAAGCCCTTCCCTCTCCCCCCATCGACTGAGTCCAGGAGACACCCCCACCCTCCCTTCTCTCACTAGCCCAGTCCAGAAGACACTACCTCTTCACTCCTCTCACTACCAGAGTCCAGCACACACCACCTCCCTCCCCCCAGCCACTGTCTGCAGACACTGCCTCCCTCCTCCGGTTACCGGAGTCCAGGTGACACCCCCTCCGATCCTTCACTCAATAGCCAAGTCCAGAAGACAAGCCTTTCCCTATGCCCCCACTGTCTGAGTCCAGGAGACACCCCATCCCATCCTTCACTCACTACCAGAGTCCAGCACTCACTACGTCCCTTCCTCCCTCCATCCACTGTCTGCAGACAGTACTCCCCTCCTCCTATCGTTACCTGAGTCCAGGTAACACCCCCTCCCTCCCTTGTCTCACTTCCAGAGTCCAGATGACACCTCCTTCCCTCACTTCTCTCACTACCAGAGTCCAGAAGACACTACCCCTCACTTCTCTCACTACCAGAGTCCAATGCTCACTACTTCCCTCCCTCCAGCCACTGACTGAAAACACTACCCCTCCCTTCTCTCACTACCAGAGTCCAGCACACACCACCTCTCTCCAGCCACTGTCTGCAGACACTGCCCCCCTCCTCCCATTACCTGAGTCCAGGAGACACACCATCCCTCCCGTCTCTCACTGCCAGAGTTCAGAAGACACTACCCCCTCACTTCTCTCACTACCAGAATCCAGCACACACAACATCCCTCCCTCCACCCACTGTCAGCAGACACTGCCCTCCTCCTCCCATTACCAGAGTCCAGGAGACACCCCATCCCTCCCTTCTCTCACTACCAGAGTCTAGAAGACACTACCCCCTCCCTTCTCTCACTACCAGAGTCTAGAAGACACCACCTCCCTCCGTCCCTCCAGCCACTGCCTGCAGACACTGTCCCTCTCTTCCCATTACCGGAGTCCAGGTGACACCCCCTTCCCTTCCCTCCCTTTCCTCAGTGCCAGAGTCCAGAAGTCACTACCCCGCCCCCCCCCACTTCTCTCACTACCAGAGTCCAGCACATTGAATCAGCCGGCGCCGTGATGCTATGGCCGCTCCTCTTGGGGAACCCAGGATCTCTGTCCTATCTTCATTCTCCAAGTCACCCACGTCGGCCTCCCATGCTGCGCGTAGGGCTCCAAATGTATCTGGTTGATTAGAAATTAGGGTCTGGTAGATCTTGGCAATGTTATGGTCACCCAGGTCTCCCATGATAAGTTTACCTTCTAAAGGATTAAATTCTGGAAGGTCCGATAATGGTTTTATGTACGGGGTTAGTGCATGGTGGAGTTGGAGGAACTTGTAAAATTGACTGCGATGAAGCTGGAATTCTGTCTGGAGTGTCTGATAAGATTTAAGGACTGTGCCTTGCATGACATCCCTAAGGTGGAGATCCCAATAAGATCCTACTTCCAGAATCCTGTCAAAGCGGCCACCTGTGGGAGTATGACTCCGCACATTAATGGTGTCTGCTCTGTCAGTCTGCTCCACCACTTCATCCATCTAAGGGTTGACCACCACAGGTTTAGGACTACTTTTGTTGCTGGGGGAGTGCTTTTCCCCTCTCCATACAGATAAGCTTGCAGCGGAGTTGCGTACATCACCATTTTATTAAGCCCGTATGTAGGGTCCCCCTGTGTGTCGTGACACCAGTCATTTATGATCTGGGAGATGGGCTGCTATATAAGATGACTCAACATTGGCTGCTGCAATGTCCCTACAGTTTGTAGATTGGAAACATTTACTAAGGGCCATGCAGGGAGTACTCCCGCCCCAAAGAAAGGCATTTAGGATGGAGTTTAGTTTATGAAGCCACTGTCGCGGGATGTCAAACAGGAAGTTTTGTAGTTGGTAAAGGAATCTGGGTAAGGAGGCCATTTTGAATATCGTCGACCATCCTGTCAAGGACAGCGGGAGCACTGACTATATATTTATATCTTCCTTCGGGCGATTGAATACTGGTTCTATGTTAGCACTCCATGCAAAAGTCTCCACCGGGGATATATGGACGCCTAAGTATTCGAGCCCCTCAGTGGCCACCTGCACTCCGCTGTACATCCAAGTCTATGTGGACCAGAATCGACCACATATACCGTGGATTTTGAGGTGTTTAGGAAGAGGCTCGATGTTTCCCCAAATATTCCCACTATCTCCAACAGCTGAGGTCCTGTTGTGTCTGGTGTTGTTATAAAGAAGGGAACTTCATTGGCATATAGTGCGATCCTGTCCGACCGCCCATCTCCCCACTCAAAGTCCCGCACCTGCGCATCAATTCTCACCCAGACCTCTAGAGGCTCCATGGCAAGAGCGAACAGCAGGGGGGCCTGAGGGCAAACCTGCCATGTTCCCCATTGTATAGGGAAAGTATCCGAATGAGCCCCCACCACCCGCACTGACGCCGTCAAGTCTGTATATAGCAGCCGGAGATATGAGAGGAACCGTGGGCCAAAACTGAGGTGCTGAAGGAGCAGAAATAGATACACCCAGCTCACAGAATCAAATGCCTTATCTATGTCGGCAATGAAGAGCACCGCCGGCTCCTTCAGCCCTTCGGCCAGCGTGTTATACACTCTCCGTATACTGTGGCTGGTCACCCGGTGTGGCGTGAACCGGGACTGGTCGGTGTGGATCAAATCCGTAATTAGTCTATTTTCCAGAACTTCGGCTAATATCTTAAACTCTAGGTCTAAAAGGGAAATTGGACGGTATGATGTGTGGTTGATCACCGGGCGCACTGGTTTGGGGAAGACCACGATCTCTGCTTGGTGCCAATCCAGTGTGTAACAGAAACAGCGGTTCCTGCGGGGCAATGAAAACTATCTTGATAATAATAAGCACAATCGCAATGATAAAGGGTTACAATGACGTCAGAAAGAAAAGCTAGCAAGGACACAGATGACTGTATTCGCAATATTGTTTTTATATGTCAAACAATGTATCAATATGTACATAAAAGAAAAAACATAATAGTGCTAGAGTGTCCCCAGTGAAGTTGGAACCAAACATAAAGCATAAAACTTTTAAATTAGTGACAAATGTGACTTGGTTTCCGTGAGAAAACGACCATAAGCAATTGTACAATAATCACAGCCACTGTGTACAGTAATCAGGGCTGATTGAATTGGTTCGTTTTGCTAGATTGTCGACGACGTTTCAACCCTTTTACACAATACAGGGTCTCTTCAGGACCTATGGGTGTAGGGACATCTGAATTGCGGTTGCGCAGCTATGTGAAGAGTGTGACACACCGGTTTAGTGAAAAAGGAATGAAAGATACTCACAAGGGACCCAGCCGGGTACCCTTCGTGCGTATCGGAGTGAGGGCTGGCAACCAATTGGATGTAGAGCGCGGTCGGTGCTGCAGGGTAAGGAAGAAGGTGTGCTCCGCCTGTGGTTAGAGCGGAGAGATCTCAGAAGAAGACTGCACATGTGGTGCAGTAGCGACTCGTGAATAACTGGCACGGTTGGCTGACACGGGTACTGGATCGTGACTCCGTGTCCAAGTATCTTCTTAAAGTTGGATAGAAGAGATCTGTGGTGCGTGTCTCAGTAACGCAGCGTGGTAGATCTGATCAATCTGTCTACCTGGTGCCAATCCAGTGGCATAACTGCTATGGCCGTTGCATAAAGGACCACATCCTAGAGATAAGTTTGAAGCTTAGGCATATATATTTTGAAAAATTCGCTGGAGAAGCTGTTTAGCCCAGGAGCTTTGTCCGAGTTTATATCAGCCACAGCTGCAATAAGTTACTCCCCTGCGAGTTTAGCGTCCAGAGATTCACGGGCCGCTGGGGACAGGTTCTGAAGTGGGAACGCCTGTACAAACTCTTCTACTTGTGTCTCTGAGTCTACCACGTTCTTGGCGTAGACCCATTCAAAATGTGAAGTGAAGGTACTCGCTATGTCTCATGGATCTGCGAGTAATGTACCTGACTTGCTCGTAATTCGGGGAATGGAGGGGGGGGAGGCTATGGGGGTTCCCTGGCATAATCTATTAAGTAATTGATTTGTCCCCTCAATGATAAATGCGGCTCTGAGAAGCCTGCCAGGCCAACTGCGCCTCACCCATCGGGGCCTGGTGGTACTGCTGTTTTACTATGCCGAGTTGTCTACACACCCGCTGGCCATCAGGTTGGTGACTGCGCAGGTCCAGCTCTGTGATTTCGGTCTCAGGATCAACTATGTCCCACAGTCTGCGTCGGCGCTCCCCAGCACAATCGCTAATATCCATCCCCTGAAGCTTGGGCTTCAGGGCCTCCCATAAAGTCTGAGGGGACCTCACTGTGCCTATATTATTTGCAAAATATCCGTCTATGCAATCTGCCATGTGTTCGTGATAATCAGGGCTCTGAAGATGCCATGGCGATAGGCGCCATCGGAACGCCGGGCAACGGTGACCCACTCGAAGACCCAACACCACTGGGGAGTGATCCGAAAGTCCCTTAGGGAGTTCCGCAATATCTATTACCCGGTGTAAACTGTTGACTGGGACCAAGAAATAATTGGCACGAGAACAAGAGCCATGTGCTGCCGAATAGAAGGTATAACCACCCGGAGAAGGGTGTGGGCTCGCCATACATCCGCGAGGCCCAGTGCTGAGACAGAGGAGGAATGGGGCATCTGGCCCGATGTCGGAGGCGGTCCTTGAGGATGCCATCTATCTGCCTCTGGGGCGATTACTCCAATCCAATTCGCCCCCCAACACCATGATCCCTCCCATTAGCTCGTCCCATCAGTAGTTCAACAAAAGAGTGTCCGTGGGGGTGGGGGGGACATATACACACATAGCAATGTGATAGCTTCTCCATTAAGCGTCCCCATAACTGCTGTGTATCTACCATATTTATCTACCCATCTCTTAAGATGGGAAAGGGGCTGTCTGTTTAATTAGGATCCCTGTACCCCTGGCACCCGGTGTGAACCCCGAGTGGTAGACTTGTGTGTATCCCTGTAGAGATGACGCTGGGAGACGAAGCAATGTTTAGTCCGGTGTTAATGTGGAATCACTACACAGCCCAAACATCGAGGCAGACAATAAAGCACCTAGGCAACACCTGAACATTCTACAGGATGTCACCAACATGGAACACTGGGCATAGAACTACAGCTTAAGGCTGTAACACATCTAAAGAGGGATATAACAATCCCCATCTAGCTAAGCATGGGACCTTGTTCCCTATAAGGTGAGTCTCCGGTACAAGTAGGACATCTGCCCCATCCTCTTGGCCTGATTCAGGACCGGCCCTCTCTTCACCTTGTCCAGTAGGCCATTTACATTCCACAACACTAACCGGATGTGGTCAGATGAACATGACTGCAACTGAGCACACATGGTTGGAGCATATTGTAGTGTCTATTTACTGGGTGTGTGAGGAGGTGGGCATCTGGCAGGCACCAAAAAAACAAGAACAGTTAAACATAACAATAGTAGCAACACCACCAAATAGTATACCAGTATTCCAGTGCAATAATCACTATGAAATCAACTGATATGGAACACCCCTCCTTCCCATACTGCGAGAACCAGAAGTATCTGTTGTGGAATGGGATGCAGGCTGACCCCAACGGGGGGTCCACCCCGGCCCATCCCGCTGAATCCCCTCACCCAACATTATCATGCTATCAGCAGGGGGTAAGGTCCTGTTTACCGTGTTGCGTGGCCTCCTATAGCATTATACACTCTTGAGGTCGAGGATAGCCCCATCTAATATAGTTACCCCCATTGGGGCCTGACGTCTGGGAAGTCGAGGAGACCCCTTTAGCCACCGGAGCTTCACTCATCTTCCTGGAGCTTCTCCATGATGAGCGAGATCTGTGTCGACAAGTAGCTGGAATCTTTGTATTCTTGTTCTGCCTATCACTCTGTGAAGAGTCGGACTCAGGCGTGGTGGTGTATGGGGTTTAATACTGATCCTTTAATCTGTCCACTGAAATACCTTTTTCCGGAGAGTCGAAGAAGAGCATCTGAGTTTGGTAGATCGCTTTGAGTTTTGCAGGGTACTGAAGCATTCCATCTGATTTTTAACTCACAGAGGCACTGTTTTGCGGCTTGAAAGGATTGACGCTGTTGCTGTACCAACCTAGTGTAATATGGAAAGATCATGACATTGTGTGATTGGTACTTAATCTCCACCTGTAATCGGGCATGTTTTAGGATGTTGTCCCCATCCATATAATTCAGGAGTTTCGCAATGACTGGTCTAGGCCTGGCCCCAGGAGGAGGTTGGCGCACTAAAGCCCTATGGGCCCACTCAACCACAAAACTGGGGGAAAGGGCTCCCGATGGCAGTAACCCATGAAGCCATTGATCCAGGAAAGGCTCCATCGCGTTTCCCTCACAACCCTCAGGGAATCCAACGAAGCGTAGCTTATTGCGGTGCGCCCATCCTTCAGCGTCTTCAACAAGTGCCGTCAGTTCCCTGGTCACAGAGGTGAGCTTGGATACTTTAGTCTGCAGGGAAGCAACAGAATCTTCCACCCCGGAGACCCTGGTCTCCGCCTCTGTGATCTGTTTTACTGCGTTGCAGAGGTCTTGTGTCAGCAGTGTCACCTCTGAGCCCACAGCGCCTATCTTAGCGTCAAGGATATCACAAGATTGGGTGATAGCAGCCAACAGAGCTGCATTGTCTGGTACCATTCCCTCTTGGCTGTCTGATGCCGTGTGTGGCAGGGGACAGCCCGGCTGAGTGTATTTGTCGAGAGTACTTTGGCTGTTGGTGGTCCCTTTTCTTTAGTCATGCTGCACAGTTGGTCTGTGGCGTGGTTCCCGGCTCACTGCGGGTTCGATTTACCTCTGATCCGCCTCACCCCCACTCTGTGTCCCTGGGGCGGCACATGTAGTCCGATCCGCCGCCCGCTGGAGCCACATGCCCATGTGGCCACCGTATCAGGATATAGGCACCGGGCGGGGCTCTAGACAACCAAGGAGAGGCACACACTAGGTCACCAACCACACCGAAGCCTAGTTTGGCCCTCTCCGTGACCGATGTGCCCACCCTCTATGATGCCCCCTAAGGGGGTCTGGTATTTATGGGTGCTTTCTCCTGGAAATGGCTGTAGCCCCTTAAACACTTGTGGCATTGGTTCCCATAAAGTGAGAAGCGGGCTGCACCTATGGCTGGTTTTTCCCCAGTGGTCCTGAGCTCGCTTGCAGGTCTCCCCCACCCCGCTGCTATGTGGGGTTGGTGATCAGGACTGTGGCGACCCCTGACCTTGACTGGTAGGTCGCTCCCCCACCACACAGCTCTGTCTGTGTGCCCTGCTGCTGCCCCTGATTGTGCTCGTTTTCCCTTTCTGTGCCCTCTTGCTGCCCCTGATTGTGCTCGTTTTTTCCTTTCTGTGCCCCCCTTGCTGCCCCTGATTGTGCTCGTTTTTTCCTTTCTGTGCCCCCCTTGCTGCCCCTGATTGTGCTCGTTTTTTCCTTTCTGTGCCCCCCTTGCTGCCCCTGATTGTGCTCGTTTTTCCTTTCTGTGCCCCCTTGCTGCCCCTGATTGTGCTAGTTTTTCCTTTCTGTGCCCCCTTGCTGCCCCTGATTGTGCTCGTTTTTCCTTTCTGTGCCCCCTTGCTGCCCCTCATTGTGCTAGTTTTTTCCTTTCTGTGCCCCCTTGCTGCCCCTCATTGTGCTCGTTTTTTTTTTCCTTTCTGTGCCCCCTTGATGCCCTGATTGTGCTCGTTTTCCCTTCTGTGCCTGTTTCCCGCCGCTGCGCTCTGCGGCCCGCCCCCTCACTGCCCATTCGCTGCCCCATTCCCTGCTCCTCCCTCCCACCTCCCCATTTATGGCGGCCGCTGCGTGGTGAAGAGAGCGACCCCTGACCTTGACTGGTAGGTCGCTCCCCCACCACACAGCTCCGTCTGTGTGCCCTGCTGCTGCCACTGATTGTGCTCGTTTTTCCTTTCTGTGCCCCCTTGCTGCCCCTGATTGTGCTCGTTTTTTCCTTTCTGTGCCCCCTTGCTGCCCCTGATTGTGCTCGTTTTTTCCTTTCTGTGCCCCCCTTGCTGCCCCTGATTGTGCTCGTTTTTTCCTTTCTGTGCCCCCCTTGCTGCCCCTGATTGTGCTCGTTTTTCCTTTCTGTGCCCCCTTGCTGCCCCTGATTGTGCTAGTTGTTTTCCTTTCTGTGCCCCCTTGCTGCCCCTGATTGTGCTCGTTTTTCCTTTCTGTGCCCCCTTGCTGCCCCTGATTGTGCTCGTTTTTTCCTTTCTGTGCCCCCTTGCTGCCCGATTGTGCTCGTTTTTCCTTTCTGTGCCCCCTTGCTGCCCCTGATTGTGCTCGTTTTTCCTTTCTGTGCCCCCTTGCTGCCCCTCATTGTGCTAGTTTTTTCCTTTCTGTGCCCCCTTGCTGCCCCTCATTGTGCTCGTTTTTTTCCTTTCTGTGCCCCCTTGATGCCCTGATTGTGCTCGTTTTCCCTTCTGTGCCTGTTTCCCGCCGCTGCGCCTGCGGCCCCGCCCCTCACTGCCCATTCGCTGCCCCATTCCCTGCTCCTCCCTCCCACCTCCCCATTTATGGCGGCCGCTGCGTGGTGAAGAGAGCGACCCCTGACCTTGACTGGTAGGTCGCTCCCCCACCACACAGCTCCGTCTGTGTGCCCTGCTGCTGCCCCTGATTGTGCTCGTTTTTCCTTTCTGTGCCCCCTTGCCGCCCCTGATTGTGCTCGTTTTTCCTTTCTGTGCCCCCCTTGCTGCCCCTGATTGTGCTTGTTTTTCCTTTCTGTGCCCCCATGCTGCCCCTGATTGTGCTCGTTTTCCTTTCTGTGCCCCCTTGCTGATCCTGATTGTGCTCGTTTTTCCTTTCTGTGCCCCCTTGCTGCCCCTGATTGTGCTAGTTTTTTCCTTTCTGTGCCCCCCTTGCTGCCCTGGATTGTGCTCGTTTTTCCTTTCTGTGCCCCTTGCTGCCCCTGATTGTGCTCGTTTTTTCCTTTCTGTGCCCCCTTGCTGCCCCTGATTGTGCTCGTTTTTCCTTTCTGTGCCCCCTTGCTGCCCCTCATTGTGCTAGTTTTTCCTTTCTGTGCCCCCTTGCTGCCCCTCATTGTGCTCGTTTTTCCTTTCTGTGCCCCCTTGCTGCCCCTCATTGTGCTAGTTTTTTCCTTTCTGTGCCCCCTTGCTGCCCCTCATTGTGCTCGTTTTTTTCCTTTCTGTGCCCCCTTGATGCCCTGATTGTGCTCGTTTTCCCTTCTGTGCCTGTTTCCCGCCGCTGCGCCCCTGCGGCCCCGCCCCCTCACTGCCCATTCGCTGCCCCATTCCCTGCTCCTCCCTCCCACCTCCCCATTTATGGCGGCCGCTGTGCGGCCGCGCAGCGGGCGTGCGCAGCGGGCGCGCCTAAGGCAAGCCCGTCTGCGCCCGTCCGCGCCGTGACCGCGCCCAGCGCCAGACCCCCTGGTCCGGGCATCCCCCGCGCCCGCCACATCAACAGACGCCGATACGATGCCAGCACCCTCCACGCACTCAACCCCGGAAAAGATCACGCCTGCTACCAGGCCACCCCGAAGCGCACCCAAGGGCCCTTCACCTGCCGGAACTGCAGCTTCGCCAGCACCCGCCCCGCCAAACCACCGCCCAGGAAAGAACCCAACTACCTCAGATGCATCCTCCTGAACACCCGCTCCGCCCGCAAACACGCCATCGAACTCTGGGACCTTCTCGACTCAACCTCCCCAGACGTCGCATTCCTGACGGAGACCTGGCTGAATCCCGCTTCAGCCCCCGACATCGCCATTGCCATCCCGGACGGATACAAGATCACCCGCAGGGACCGCACCAACGGAGTCGGAGGAGGCATCGCCATCGTCCACAGGAACACCCTCAGAGTCTCAACCAACACCGACGACACCCTCAGCACCGCCGAACACATGCACTTCCAGATCCACACCGATCCCAACACCACCCTCAGAGGAACCCTCATCTACAGACCCCCCGGACCCCGACCACAGTTCAGCGATTCCATCGCTGACTTCGTCAGCACACACGCCATCGCCTCCACGGACTACATCCTCCTCGGGGACCTGAACTTCCACCTCGAGAACAACAAGGACACCAACTCCACCACCCTGATCGACAACCTCGCCACCCTCGGACTCAGACAGCTCGTGACTACACCCACCCACGCCGCCGGCCACACGCTCGACTCCATCTTTTCCGCAAGCCCACACGTCTCCTTCAACCACACCTCCGAACCCCACTGGACTGACCACCACTGCATCCACTTCACCTACAGGAAGCCCACCACGCACCACCGCACCAAACAAATGCCTCGCCGCTGCTGGAGCAGAGTCACGGAAGACCAGCTAACCACAACCCTCGCCCTGAGCCCACCCGCCGAACCCTCCGACCCCGACACCGCCGCCCGCAACCTCAGACAGTGGATCGACGACTGCGCCAACACCCTCGCCCCGCTCAAGAATCCGCCCAACAGCCACACCAGCAAGAAAGCCACCTGGTTCACCGAAGACCTCCAGGCCTCCAAACGAACATGCCGAAAACTGGAGAAGATCTGGCTCCACGAACGTACAGCGGACAGCTACGCCGCCCACAAGAGCGCCACCCGCAGTCACCATCACCTCATCAGATCCGCCAAGGGCCTCACTCAAAGACCGCCTAGACAACAACGCACACAACAGCAAAGAGCTCTTCAACATCGTGAAGGAACTCTCCAACCCCAGCTCCAACACCAACGACATCCAGCCATCGCGAGACCTGTGCGACTCACTGGCCACCTTCTTCCACCGCAAAATCGCCGACATCCACGACAGCTTCAACACCACGACCGCCCCGGCAACCACCGAGACCACTGCCCCCACAACCACCAACTGCCTGCTCTCCTGGACCAACATCAACGACGAGGACACCAGCGAGATCATGAACACCATCCACTCCGGTTCACCGCTAGACCCGTGCCCTCACCACATCTTCAACAAAGCCAGTACAGCCATCGCGCCCCATCTCCGGAAAATAATCAACATCTCCTTCGAGACAGCAACCTTCCCGGAAAGCTGGAAGCACGCCGAGATCACTGCCTTACTCAAGAAACCCAAGGCAGACCCCAAGGACCTCAAGAACTTCCGACCCATCTCTCTGCTCCCGTTCCCCGCGAAGGTCACCGAGAAAATCGTCAACAAACAACTGACCCGCTACCTCGAGGAGAACAACATCCTGGACCCTTCCCAGTCCGGCTTCCGCAGCAACCACAGCACCGAAACCGCCCTCATCGCCGCCACCGATGACATCAGGACCCTGCTAGACAACGGAGAAACAGCAGCCCTCATCCTCCTGGACCTATCAGCCGCCTTCGACACGGTCTGCCACCACACACTACGAACACGCCTTCACGACGCCGGGATCCAAGAGAAGGCCCTGGACTGGACCACATCCTTCCTTTCCGGCAGAACACAAAGCGTCCGCCTCGCCCCCTTCCGATCCAAGGCCACCAAGATCATCTGCGGCGTACCCCAAGGCTCCTCCCTCAGCCCAACGCTGTTCAACATCTACATGGCACCCCTCGCCCACGTCGCCCGACAGCACAACCTCAACATCATCTCCTACGCCGACGACACCCAGCTGATCCTCTCCCTCACCAAAGACCCTCACACCGCCAAAGCCCACCTCCACGAAGGAATGAAGGCCGTCGCCGAATGGATGAGGACCAGCCGCCTGAAGCTGAACTCGGACAAGACGGAGGTCCTCATCCTTGGTTCCAACCCTTCAGCCTGGGACGACTCCTGGTGGCCAACATCACTGGGAACAGCCCCGCCACCCACCGACCACGTACGCAACCTAGGGGTCATCCTCGACCCCACCCTCTCCATGACTAAGCAGGTCAACGCCGTTTCCTCATCCTGCTTCAACATCCTCCGAATGCTCCGCAGGATCTTCAAGTGGATCCCCACCGAAACAAGAAAAACAGTCACCCAGGCCCTCGTCACCAGCAGGCTGGACTACGGAAACGCCCTCTACGCAGGAACGACGGCTAAGCTCCTGAGACGGCTGCAACGCATCCAGAACGCCTCTGCACGTCTTATCCTCGACATCCCCCGACGCAGCCACATCACACCCCACCTGAGAGACCTGCACTGGCTCCCTGTCAACGAGAGGATAACCTTCAAGCTCCTCACCCACGCACACAAAGCACTCCACAACTCCGGACCAGCCTACCTCAACAGACGACTCAGCTTCTACACCCCCACCCGCCAGCTCCGCTCGACCAGCCTCGCCCTCGCCACAGTCCCCCGCATCCGGAAAACGACCGCCGGCGGCAGATCCTTCTCCCACCTCGCCGCCAAGACCTGGAATACCCTCCCCACCAACCTCCGACAGACCCAAGACCTACTGGCCTTCAGAAGACTCCTCAAGACCTGGCTCTTCGATCAGTAGCAGCACCACCCCCCTCTTCCCCCAGCGCCTTGAGACCCTCGCGGGTATGTAGTGCGCTTTATAAGTGACATGATTGATTGATTGATTGATTGATTGGCAATTATACTGGTGCGAGGCCCCTATGATGCCACACCACAGGTCCCCGCCGTGTGGGGTTGGCACGGTCCCGTGGGCCTTATCCAGCCGTGCAGTAGGCTCAACCGTGTCCAGAATTAGGGCTTGTTGTATGCCCAGCGTTCTATTGTCTGTAGGCGGTGTTGTCCCTCCGCCCCCCCCGTCAGTCTCTTGGCTGGCCCAACCTTGCCTGCTCCGTGGTCTTGTGAGCTGCCCCTAGGGTCAGACGCTCCTCACCGCTTAGATCATGGGGCCCTGACGTGTCGCGCTTCTTCTCTATATCCGTTGGGTGTCCCTTGGCGTCCGTTGGCCCCTTTGTGTAGGCGATGTTTTCACACCAGGCACGCTGCCACAGCCCCCGTGCTCCTGGCGCCTCCTATGGTCGGGCCTGGCATGCTGATCGGGGAGTTTGATGAGGGCTCCGAGCAGACGCCCCCTGGTCCGCTAACTTCTGCGACCAAGGGCTGCCCAGATCACCCCTGCTCAAACCTCCCCGCACTGTTCCACGTCACCACAGCGGGACCCTGCCAACTCCGGCCTCATCTGGCAGGGGCAAAAGGCCCCACCTTGCCCACAGCGGCTTTGCCTGTGTTCAGGATGGCTGATAGCACTCATATTTTGCTGTGGAGACTCCTCAGACCCATATCTTCGTGTTGGTGACTTTTCCTCGACTGTGTTGCCGCAGGATCATGGCGGATGATAGCTGGCCGTGCGTTGCTGAGCTAATTTGCGGCCATGTTCGGCGTACCATTGTGCTGCTTCGTGCCGCAATCAATTGCACTCCTGTTGCTGTCCCCTAAGTGACTGCCTTGAATTAACTTACCATGTTAGTAGCCCTGTGAGCTATTGCTAGGTAGAGTAACGTTCTGGTACCTTCCATCCACATCTTTTGACATGGAGGGTTTGCTTCTCGATGAGGTAATCATCCAGTGTCTTCCTCAGAGGATAAGTCCATCATCTGCTAGATGTCATACACCACTGAAATTGTAGCCACCACAGTGGAACCCAAGGCTGAATAATTAAAGCAGGTTGGTTCCGCTGGATCTCTGGAGCTTTGGAGATATCTCTCTTCAAATGCCGAATGCAGAATTGGACTTAGTCATTTTTTCTGAGGTACAAGGAGGAGGGTGAATCTGAACTTCAATCCACTACAGTGGAACTGACGGTTGGATACTTTGACCTGCAGGTCCCCCTAAAACTCTGGAGGTAATGCTTTTCAGTTTCCAACCTTTTTTCTGGTGCCCAAACAACCACAGGAGTACACTTCTGAGGCTCACAGGACCTCTTAGGAAGACAAATAGAGACTCCTAGGGGGGCAGGCGGAGGTCAACAGCAAAGTCCTGTAAAGGCCCAGTGCCACTGGTCAGCTGGGCATTTCCAGGAAAAGGCCTCTTGCAGCTTGTTGTGTCACTGTAGCCACACAGGTCAGCCAACAGATCTTTGGAGTCCACTTCTTTGTCCTGGGCATAAGAGGAAGCAGCTCTAGTCCTTCAGGGCTCCTCTCAGGGCACAGGCAGCAGGTCCTGTCCTCTTTGGATCTTCCGCAGCTCCACAAAATCTTCTGAGGGGATGAATTGGGGTGCTACAGTTATCCCTAGCACCAGCTAGTGGGTGGTGGTAACACCTATCCAATCCCTAACCAATGGGGTTACTAGGGGTAAACCGTCCCAAAGGGCCCCTCACTCTCAAAATCCAAGATAGGGCAACCCTTCTCCCCTTGTGCAGAGCCTGTGTGCCCATCCAGAGGTTTGGTCAGGGTAATGAGTAGTCCACTCTTCTGTGGTCACTCAAAACCGGTTCAAAACTAGTTTGGTGCCAGCTTGACATAATAGGGACAAAAGCTGGGGCTTTCCAAGTGTGACCTAACATTTGCTTGTAATAGTTCACTCCTCTTTGGAGTTCATTGATGTTATGGTCCCATCCCAAATAGGCTTCCTGCCATGGAAAGAAAACAACTCCCCACTCCCAGGCCATTGTCTGGGTTCTGGGAGCAGTTTAATAAGGCCCTCTGGAGGAGGGGAAAGGACACTCAGACATCCCCCTGCAAACACTCATTACACCTGCCGGCTAGGGAAACGCTCCCCCTCTTTAAAGTGCAAACGGCATCCTGCCTGCATCATGACACACAGAGTGGCATGTAAACTGCCACTCTATATTTTACTGAATGCACTTCCCCCAGGCAAGCGCATTACTTGCAATAGGGTGCACTGTCCCTGTTTGCGCCCGGTGCACCTGTTTAAAGATGTGACATGGTGCAAACAAGGACAATGCACCATGTCTGTAATACGGGCCTCGATGTACCCATACCACACACTCCTCTATGCTTCTGGAGCATTTCAGGAGAGCCGGACAGCTGGCAGTATCAGCATTTGTGGCTTTGTGTTTGATGTATGTTTGTACATACATATGTATGTGTTATTTGGGTTTAATGTTCTTCTCTATAAGAACAAATTTCACTGATGGTCAAGACATAAAGTCAATATGTTTCCATTGTGTAGCTGGCACGCCTGATGAGTGCATAGAATCTTGGTCGCGGCATCCTCACCGCCTTTTTTCTCCCATTAACTGTTATTCTTCCTGTCTTGCATGTAAGCACATTAGGGTTATTTCTTCCAGAGGCAGGAAGTGTGCAGCCTCCTCCTATATGGTCCTGTGAGTGTGGATGTTGACGGGGTTGTACTGTATTGTATCTCAGTGTATATATAATGCTTACTACTCCTATGTGGAGAACTGAAGCACTTGCCTACATGGATAGAAAGCTATGTTGTGAGGTTGGAAATTATCTTTCCTTTTTATCCTATGTGGGAAGTGTTTCCATGTCGTGCGTCACAACCTTCGAGGTGTGGTTATCGTGTTATAGGGTGCATTTCTTAGCAGTGTGGTGGGTGAGGAGGTGTGAGAGATCGATATGATGCAGATAATTTAATTACACCTGCATTTGAGTTGTGGGATTGATTTGGATGTTAACAGTCCTGAATTATTCTTCCATTAGTGTGTCCTATAATAAAAGTTATAATTATTGCAGCGGTTACTGCCATGTGCAAAATGAGGAGGTAACATGGCTACTGTAATAAAGTGGGTTACTAGCTGAGAAGGATGTGAGTCCATCACCAGTAATAAGTCCACAACTTCCTCTTTAATGGGAGCCAAGTACTTCATTGTAGCAATTGACTCTTTCGGGGGTATCAAAGCAGAGCAGCCCAAGACCTACTCAGAGGAGGTGGGATGGGCTGGTACCCCAGGTTCGTTGGTACGCAACTACACTCAAATCATTGCCCAGTCAGTGCTTTTTCTTTTAAAAAAGAAAAGTACTTTATTAAGCACAGACTACTAAATACTACGCGATACTTTACCAAAAGGTACATTCAGGTGGATGGAAAGACCTTTGGTGACACCCCCATAACATGTTGACACCCCAGCAAGCAATAACCATAATAAAATCACAGTTCCCCACCTATACTAGATACTAATTTACAATGTGAGGGGCTTTTATTATCAATAAGGCAGGCCTGGCTTTGTCAGATTGTTTACTATATTAGTAAAGCAAAACATTTTATAATCCATCATTTCAAAACAATTGAAATCCATGGAAACAGGACCAACATCCAATGACAGTTAAAAACGTGTATCATTAACATTGACCCAGAGTCTTATTTCTACCCTTACAGCGCGGCCACTGCACCTTTAGGACCAACCAACAGAGATCCCTGCGCTCCAGAGACCATGTACACAATGAACTTCTGAGGGTGGGGGGGGGAGGAGGAGGGTATGAACTTCTTGCAGCCCCCGAAATGCCGTTTTAAAGAGGTTGATGGTCTCCCTGCCCCTTCTTGGGAGAAAATATGCAGCTCTAAAGCACTCCCAGGGTCTTATGGCCCTTGGCCTCTCTGTTGAATATTTTATTAGCAGCTTTCTGCCGCATGCCCCAGATCTGTGGCCTGGCGCTGCAGTTTCTTTCATTACCGGATCCTCATGCCCAATCGGGCACCTGGGTGCACAACTCATTGTGGGCCACTCACTGGGGGAGCCTCAAGGACCCTGTAGACCCTGCCAGCTCCCCACCTGCCTTCACTGAGCCAGCAACACTCTTTCCTTTTCCGTCCTTGGGTGGGAGCAAACTGCCTGCTTTATGCTCCCATCTGGAGGCAGAAGCAACTCGGTCCTGTCTTGCATGGTCTGGCCACTGGTTGGAGGCAGTATGCAGACCCACCTCGTCCACCCCACCCCCTCAGACTCCGGTACAGGCACTGGGGCAGGAAATCCATTGGAACTTTTTGGAGTTAGTGTCCCTGGGAGATGGGGTTGCCCTGCATCGCCGTGCTGTTTGCCGGGCCCCTGAAGGGGCCTTGGGGACAAGGGTATTATGGAGAGTGGGCCCCATGCACACACCCTCCCCATCAAAATTTTAAATAAAGAAGGTTCTAGCCACCAGAAGCAATCTCTTCGGGCCTTCTGGCCTCTATAGGTTACTTTTTTTTAGTAGCTTGATTTTGCTGCTCTCTTGCCAGACCTCTGCTTTGCCTGGACTCCTGATGCTCTCTCCTGCCTTGGGGGCATCTTTTGCAGCCCTTCAGCAGACAATAAGCAGAACACCCTCCGTGCCGCACTCCCCAGGACCCACAGTCTCCTGGCTACTTACAGGACCTCTGTATGTCAGCAGAGTAAAGGGCAGAGCATCTTACCATAGCTGCACAGCAGTACCTTATCTTAAAAGGCAGGCACTGTTGTTTAGCACTCTCAGTCCATCCATTCTATAGAATTCACAGCGAGTAAGACTCCCTCACAGTAAGGACGCTCGTCCGTTCGGCATCGTAATTAGGGCCTAAATGTCCAAATTAGGGTGATCAAAAAGCAAATAATCCAGTGGGCTAAAATAGGTGGAACCCACTTTGCTGCAGCTGTCATCCTCGCATTTATTTGTCGTTTCATTCAGCAAGAGCCAGTTGACACCAGTGTGGCCTAAAAGGGTTATGAGTGGTAAGGTTAATGGAGGAGGCAAATGGGCGCAGGCCATATGGAAATCGGGCATGACTGATCAGTGTGCAGGCAAATCTCCCAAATGTTGCTTTTTCATGGGCCCCTGGGAAGCGTCTTGCACAAAGAGGGCCCTCTCAGGGATGAGGACCTGAAGAGAAGCCCAAGAGCTGGAGAGATGGGATCTAGACCTATCAAGTACTTCTGCATGTGATTGTGAGACTATTCTCTTAGAATGGGTTGGCTCCATCCATGGCTTGTGGCACAAGCCAGGGCGGCAGAGAGCCATAAGCATATCAGCCATGCATGTCGCCGCCTGTTCCCCGAGATAACCTCTAATGACTTATAACCACTGGATTAACCATTAACCTTGGGTTCAGGAGTAGTGTGCTACTTACCGCAACACTTCAAGGCTTCATCAGGAGTGGTAAGGCCTGTACAACATGCAATTGTAAAACAAAACTATTTCAAGTCAAAAATGAGTAATGAAAAAATGTTTACTGAGAAACAGCACACATTGGCCCTTGTTCTTATTGATAGACATGTTTCAGTCCCTGAACGTCTTGGAGAACCATGATGAACTATCTTCAATGTGCTTTTACGATGTGAACTTGTTTCATTAGAGGTCTTTGATTAACAATTATTAATGCATATAGTAGGTGTTAGAAATGGGATTTTTGGTAGGCTAGGGCATGTGCCAAAGCCAGGCAGAAACCACCACTCTAGTCAGGATAAGGGAGTTACACTCCTAAAATAACCCCTGCTCACCCCCTTGGTAGCTTGGCACGAGCAGTCAGGCTTATCTTAGAGGCAGTGTGTAAAGCATTTGCACATAACCAACAGTAATACAGTGTAAGCACTACAAAGGTCACCACACCAGTTTAGAAAAATATCCAATATTTTTATATACTTAAGACAAGACCAAAAACGATAAAAATCCACAATACAGTACTTAAAAATCTTCAGTTATCAAAATATGCTTGAAAAACAGTTCCTCGATGTCGATAGCTCCATCCGGGGCTATCACAGCGTCGTGAACAAACAAATCCAAACAGTTCTGGCTGACCGCGCGTCGCGGGCCAGCTACTGTGTCGGGAAGTCCCGCAAACAGCACCTTTGAGAAATGCAGGGCATCGGCGACCTCTCGTTGAGCTTGGCGCCTGGCGTCGGTAGGCATCGGGTGCTGCGGTGCGAAGTGCAGCGGTGCGGCGGGCGGTGCCCTCAGGTCGCGGTGCGAGCAGCGGCTCGGTGGCAGCGTCAGATGGCGTCGTCGTTGAGACCAGGGTTGCGGTGCGAAGTGAATGCGGTGCTCGTCGCGGTGCTGGCAGGTCGCGGTGCAAGCAGCGGCGTCGTCGTTGATGAAGCGCTGTCGTCGGCTGACGAACTGGAGTCGATGGCGCCGGCGTCGGTAGGCCAAGGCTGCGGTGCGGGATGAGGGCGGTGCGTCGTGTAATTTTACGAGCGGTGCCCTCGAACCACTGTGCAAGCAGCGGCATAGATTTTGGCGTGGAGCGGCATCGTCGAGGATACCAAGGGGTCGTCGAGAAGCGAGGCGGTGCAGAGTGCGGTGCCCACAGGTCGCGGTGCGAGCAGCGGCTCGGTGGCGGCATCAGCAGGTGTCGTCGGTGAGACCAGGGTCGCAGTGCGGCATTGCGGGGGTGCCCTCTGCGGTGCCTTCAGAACACGGACTCGGCAGCGGCGTCGGGTTGCTTTTTCTTCTGTTGCAGCACAAAACACACAGTTCCCAGTGCTGAGGGCAGAAGAGCTTGAAGTCTTTGCTGTTCCTGAGACTTCTTGAACAGGGGGCAAGCTCTACCTCAAGCCCTTGGAGAAACTCACAAAAGGAGATTGCAGAAAGTTCAGTCCAGTCCTTTCACTGACCAAGACAGAAGCAGCCACTGCAGGCCAAAGCACACAGCAAAGTGGTAGTTCCTCCTCACAGCTTCTCCAGCTCTTCTTCTTGGCAGTCTTCTTGATCCAAAAGAGTTCTAAACTTCAGGGGTCTGGGCCCCAATATTTATATCCCCAAATCCTTTGATCTCTTAGGCAGAGAGTGTCTGTGCCCAGCTAGAACCAGTTCTGCCTTCTCTGGTGTGACTTCCTGGCAGGAGGGGGAGACGGCATTGTCAGAGGCAGACCAGGCCCTTTGAGGTGCAAGGAAATCTCCTCCCCCTTCCCCAATTGCAGCCCAGGTCTTTTCAGCCCTTTCCTGACTCACCTAGACTATCTGGAGCCACTCCTGCTCCCCAGCCTTCTGTCATCCAAAACCCAGACAGGCAATCCACATTCCAGCAGAGGCACACGGGATGACTGAGCAAGAAAATACCTACTTTCTAAAAGTGGTATTTTCAAACACAGAATGTAAAAATCACCTTCACTAAAAGATGCATCTTTAGATTCTGAGTTCAGGCATACTAAACTTTATTTTCCTACCTAGTTCCCAGGGCCAGTTATGTTTATAAGATGTTATAAACAAACTTCCCATTCTGTCCTATGGGGAACAGGTAGCCTTGCAATAGTGAAAAACAAAATTGGCAGTAATTCACTATCGGGACATGCCACACACACCAGGGCATGTCCTACCTTTCACATACACTGCACCCTGCCCACAGGGGTACCTTGGGCCTACCTTAGGGGTGGCTGACATGTAAAAAAAAGGGAAGGTTAGGGACTGGCAAGTGTGTGCACTGGCCAAGTCGACATGGCAGTTACAAACTGCGCGCAGACTCTGCAATGGCAGGTCTGAGTTACCTTTTCAGGGCTACTCACGTGGGTGGCAAAACCAGTGCTGCAGGCCCACTGGTTGCATTTGATTTACAGGTCCTGGCACACTCAGTGCACTTTACTAGGGACTAACAAGTAAATCAAATATCCAATCATGGAAACACCAATCCATAACATATTTTACCACGGAGCACTTGCACTTTACCACTGATCAGCAGTGAGAAAAGTGCGCAGAAACTACTAAGCCAGCACAAACAGAGTCAAAACCGGGGGTCAGAAAGCAAAAAACTCAGGGGAAACACGCCAAAAGATGCCAAGTCTAACACATGTCCCCTCCAGCTAAAAGTAGGGAGAACTACCCAACCTCCTGGGAGTTCTCTTCACTAAGGCAGAAGAACCTGGACAGACCATCTGCATTGGCGTGTTCTGTGCCAGGGCGGTGTTCCACCGTAAAGTCCATTCCCTGTAGGGAGATGGACCACCTCAGCAGCTTTGGATTCTCACCCCTCATTTGCATCAACCATCTGAGGGGCCTGTGGTCTGTCTGAACCCGGAAGTGAGTCCCAAACAGTTAGGGCCTCAGCTTCTTCAGTGCCCAGACTACAGCGAAAGCTTCCCTTTCTACGGCACTCCACCTCTGTTCCCTGGGGAGTAGTCTCCGGCTAAGGAAGACTACAGGCTGGTCTAGGCCCTCTTTGTTCAGTTGTGAGAGCACAGCTCCCACTCCATGCTCTAAAGCGTCAGTCTGCACGACAAATTCCTTGGAGAAGTCGGGTGCCTTGAGCACGCGGGCCGTGCACATGGCGGCCTTCAGGGCATCAGGAGCCTTCTGGCAGGACTCAGTCCAGATCACCTTCTTGGGCTGCTTCCTGGAAGTCAGCTCTGTTAAGGGGGCAACAATGGTGCCATACCCCTTAACAAATCTCCTGTAGTACCCGGTGAGTCCTAAGAAGGCCCTCACCTCTGTCTGGGTCTTGGGGGGCTCCCAAGCCAGAATGGTGTCAATCTTGGGTTGTAGGGGCGCCACCTGGCCGCTTCCTACCTGGTGTCCCAAGTACACCACCGAACCCTGCCCGATCTGGCACTTACTGGCCTTGATAGTGAGGCCTGCCCTCTGCAACGCCTTCAACACTTCACCGAGGTGCTGCAAGTGTTCTTCCCAGCTGGAACTGAACACTGCGATGTCATCCAGGTAGGCGGCACTGAAATCCTCCAGCCTAGCCAACACCTGGTTGACCAACCTCTGAAAGGTGGCAGGGGCATTCTTCAACCCAAAGGGCATCACCCGGAACTGGTAATGTCCTTCTGGGGTTGAAAATGCTGACCTCTCCTTGGCCCCATCGCTTAAGGCTATCTGCCAGTACCCAGACGTTAAATCAAACGTGCTGAGGAACTTGGCAGCTCCCAATCGATCAATGAGCTCATCAGCTCTGGGGATGGGGTGTGCGTCAGTCCTGGTGATGGCATTGAGCCCACGGTAGTCCACACAAAACCGCAGTTCTGGAGTGGCACCGGGTGCAGCAGCCTTTGGGACCAAGACCACTGGGCTGGCCCAAGGACTGTTGGAAGGCTCGATCACCCCTAACGCCAACATCTTAGAGACCTCCTCTTTAATGCTGGCCTTGACCCGGTCAGTCAACCTGTAAATCTTGTGCTTCACAGGAGGGCTGTCACCGGTGTCCACGTCATGGGTACACCAGTGAGTAACACCTGGGGTCAGAGAGAACAGGGGGGCAAACCGTCCCAACAACTGGTGACAATCGCTCTGCTGTTCTGGGGTCAGTGTAGGGGAGAGGATCACACCTTCCACTGACCCATCGCGCTCCTTGGTAGACAGGAGGTCAGGAAGAGGTTCACTCTCCTCTTCCATCCCATCATCTGTCGCCAAGAGCATGCTCACTTCGGACCTCTCGAAGTGGGGTTTGAGGCGGTTCACGTGGAGGACCCTCAAAGGGTTCCTTGGAGCCCGCAGATCCACCAGGTAGGTGACATCACTTTTGCGCTCCACTACCTCAAACGGCCCCGTCCACTTGTCCTGCAAGGCACAAGGTTCCACTGGGGCCATGACCCACACTTTCTGCCCCGGTTGAAATTCGACCAGAGTGGCATTCTGGTCATACCACTTCTTCATTTCTTCCTGACCATTCTGGTCATACCACTTCTTCATTTCTTCCTGACTTGCTTCCAGGTTCGCCTGAGCGAGTTTCCTGAAGCGGGCAGTTTGGTTTCTGAAGGCCAGCATGTAACTAAACACATCCTGGGGAGCTTTCCTGGGAGCTGCCTCCCAGCCTTCCTTGACCAAACTCAGAGGTCCTCTCACAGGGTGACCATACAGAAGCTCAAAGGGACTGAACCCAAGAGACTTCTGTGGCACCTCCCTGTACGCAAAGAGAAGGCATGGCAAGAGGACGTCCCACTTACGCCTCATGGGTTCTGTTAGACCCTTAATCATGCCCTTCAAGGTCTGGTTGAATCTCTCCACCAAACCGTTACCTTGTGGGTGGTAAGGGGTGGTGAACTTGTAGGTTACACCACACTCCTTCCACTGGGATGTCATACTTGGATATGAAATTGGTCCCCCTGTCAGAAACCACCTCTCTGGGGAACCCCACGTGGGAAAAGATCCCCATTAACGCCCGGCCCGCCACTGGCGCCGTCGTTGTCCTGAGAGGGATTGCCTCCGGGTACCGGGTGGCATGGTCCACCAAGACCAGGATGTACCTGTTGCCAATGGCTGTCTTGGGATCCAGTGGCCCCACAATGTTCATCCCTACCCTTTCAAAGGGTGTTCCAACAACTGGAAAAGGTTGGAGAGGAGCTTTGACCTTCCTCCCACTCTTACCACTTGCCTGGCATGTTTGGCAAGACCTGCAATGTCCATCTGACTGCCTTCGCATTTGGGGCCAGAAGAAGTGGGTGACAAGCCTGTCAAAGGTCTTGTCCTGCCCCAAATGTCCTGCCAAAGGCACGTCGTGGGCCAGACCCAGTAGGAAGGTCCTGAAGCGCTGGGGTACCACCAGCACACGGGCTGACCCAGGTTCAGCGACCTTAGGCTCACTGTACAGGAGACCATTCTCCCAGTAGATCCAATGTGATCCGGACTGATCACCAGCTGCCTGGTCTGCAGCCTGCCGCTGCAGACCCTCCAGAGAAGGGCACTCTTTCTGCTCCTTGCAGAATTCCTCCCTGGTGGGACCCCCTTCTTGCTGCCAATGGGTCAGCTCAGAGATGTCCCCTAGTTCAGCTACCTGCTCCCCTGTAGGCACCGGGGCGTCCCCCTCAAGGTCCGCCTCCTCCCGGTCCGTGGGAACTTCAGGGGCCGGTTTCCCGCGCCCCTTGCCCTTTCTCTTGGCAGGGACTTAGGCCACTGTTTCAGGCTCCAAGTCCTCTTGATCACCCTCTCTGGCCGTCATTGACCGAGTGGACACGCATGCCCACTCTGGTAGCCCAAGCATCTCCAAGTGAGACCTAAGCTCAACATCCTTCCATAAGGACTGCTCCAGGTCGTTACCTAGCAGACAATCTACAGGCATGGAATGGCTCACAACCACCCTCAAGGGACCCGAGACCCCCTCCCCCCCACTCGAAGGGAACCTGCACCACCATACACTGGCGCTCTGAATTGTCTACAGCAATTACTTGATGGAATGCCCCTGGGACTACCTGCTTCTCAGAGACCAGGTGGCACTGGACTGAGGTCAAACTGGCTCCAGTATCTCTGAGAGCCTCTACCCTTTTCCCATTGATGGTCACCCAGGTGCTGTATTTCTTTGTGTTAGGGGGCACCTGGTTTCCTGGGACCATCTCACTGTCCCCTAGTGAGACGAGGGTCATTTCTGTGGGATCCCCATCCTCCTGTGGGTACTCCTCCTCCCCAAGCGCTACACTAGCCAACACCTAGGATTGCCCACCGGTGGGTGGCTGTGCCCCCTTCGGGCACTTGGGGTCCCCCTTCATGTGACCCACTTGGTCACATGCAAAACACTTGCGGGGGACGGTCTCAGCAGGCTTTCCTGAAGAGACCCCTTGTTTCTTATCTCCGGGGGGATGGGAACCTTTACCCTGGGTGTTAGTTTGGGGCCCTTTAGAGAACTCCTGTGTTTTACCCTTGTCCCCCCACTTTTCTGCTGGGGACCCTGCCCACCTTTGGCTGAGTCTCCCCCAAACGCTTTCTTGTGGACCCAGGTACTCACCCAGCGGTCCGCCTCCATAGCAAGCTTCCTGGGGTCAGTCAGCTTACTATCAACTAGGTGCTGGCGCAGATCTGCAAAACATAGACTAGACAAGTGCTCCCATGCAATCAAATTGTAGAGCCCCTGATAATCTGTCACATTACTGCCCTTCACCCAGCCATCCAGTGACCTGCAAAACATATCTACACATTCCAACCAAGTGTTGGCATCGGACTTCTTACTGGACCTGAACTGATCCCTGTACTTTTCAGGAGTAAGACCATACTTAGTGAGGAGGGCGTCCTTCATGTCGGGATAGGTGAGGTGATACCCCTTACCCAAAACTATTAAAGTATCCCAGGCTTCTTCCGGAAAGAGAGGCCACAATCCTGATCCCCAATTCTACTCAGGGACCCCATTCATGTGTATCGCTGCCTCGTAACCCTGAAACCACCTTTGTATGTCGTCCCCCTTCTTGAATTCTTTGCCTACATTCTTTGGGATGTGCACAATTCTGTCTGCCTGTCTTGACGAGTTGCTGCCACCATCTGAACTGGCTCTATTCCTTAGCTCCAGCTCTTTAAGACTTCGCTCATGATCTAAGATCATCTTCCTTTCCTCCATGGCTATTCTTTTATCCTCCCTTTCATTTTCCATCCTGAGTTTCTCTAACTTGAACTTCCTTGCTTCCTGCCTGTCCTCCAGCTCCTCTGGGGATAGGCCACTGCTGCCTGGCCTGGAGGGTTCCCCCCTCCCAAAAGCACATCCACCCTGGGAATAGGCTCCTCCGCCTCTCCACTGAGATCACCAGACTGCTCGCTGACATGTCTGGCTGCTACCTAGGCCCTCAGCGCCTTTTGTAGCTCCTCCTTCCTAGTGTCTGACTTGGACTTTTAGGTTTTCGCAAATTGATTTCAATTCCCTAACATTGTAGGATTCCAACCTATCCTCCTCAAAGGCAATTTCCAGGGATGCAATAGATGATGCACTTGATTCAGGCATGATGAAGTAGCAAGTTCAAACTGGCAAGATCAAAAATAGGCCAAAAATAAAAAG
The DNA here is from genome assembly GCA_963921515.1 of Calotriton arnoldi. Classification (NCBI taxonomy): domain Eukaryota; kingdom Metazoa; phylum Chordata; class Amphibia; order Caudata; family Salamandridae; genus Calotriton; species Calotriton arnoldi. The sequence goes on along the minus strand of CAWUFW010005279.1, from coordinate 152,260 downwards.
GACCAGTATGTGGCACGTAATGGTCTGCGATATGGTAGTAGTGCACACCAATCACTGTAAGTCAAGTGCAAACGCAAGTCCTATCCTCACCGCTGACAACCAATGTTAGAAATGGGATTTTTGGTAGGCAAGGGCATGTGCCAAAGCCAGGCAGAAACCACCACTCTAGTCAGGCAGGATAAGGGAGTTACACTCCTAAAATAACCCCTGGTCACCCCCTTGGTAGCTTGGCATGAGCAGTCAGGCTTATCTTAGAGGCAATGTGTAAAGAATTTGCACATAACCAACAGTAATATAGTGTAAGCAATACAAAAGGACACCACACCAGTTTAGAAAAATATCCAATATTTTTATATACTTAATACAAGACCAAAAACGATAAAAATCCACAATACAGTACTTAAAAATCTTCAGTTATCAAAATGTGCTTGAAAAACAGTTCCTCGATGTCGATAGCTCCGTCCGGGGCTATCACGGCGTCGTGAACAAACAAATCCAAACAGTTCTGGCTGACCGCGGCGTCGCGGGCCAGCTACGGTGTCGGGAAGACCCGCAAACAGCAGCTTTGAGAAATGCAGGGCGTCGGCGACCTCTAGTTGAGCTTCCGAAAGCCCGGCGTCCGCAGGCGTCGGTTCCGGAGGTCGGTGCAGGAGTCGTCGGGGCCCTCGAAGTCACACGCGTTGCAGGTCGAACTCCTCTCTGTTGAAGTCAGGAGCGCTGGCGTCGGTAGGCGTCCGGTGCTGCGGTGTGAAGTGCAGCGGTGCGGCGTGCGGTGCCCTCAGGTCGCGGTGCGAGCAGCGGCTCGGTGGTGGCGTCAGATGGCGTCGTCGGGGAGACCAGGGTCGCGGTGCAAAGTGAATGTGGTGCTCGTCGCGGTGCTGGCAGGTCGCGGTGCAAGCAGCGTCATCGTCGTTGATAAAGCGCTGTCGTCGGCTGACGAACTGGAGTCGATGGCGCCGGCGTCGGTAGGCCAAGGCTGTGGGATGAGGGCGGTGCGTCGTGTAATTTTACGAGCGGTGCCCTTGAACCACGGTGCAAGCAGCGGCGTAGATTTCGGCGTGGAGCGTCGTCGTCGGGGATACCAAGGCGTCGTCGTGAAGCGAGGCGGTGCGGAGTGCGGTGCCCACAGGTTGCGGTGCGAGCAGCGGCTCGGTGGCGGCATCAGCAGGCGTCGTCGGTGAGACCAGGGTCACGGTGCGGCGTTGCGGCAGTGCCCTCTGCGGTGCCTTCAGGACACGGAGTCGGCAGCGGCGTCGTAGACAGCGTCGGGTTGCTTTTTCTTCTGTTGCAGCACAAAACACACAGTTCCCAGTGCTGAGGGCAGAAGAGCTTGAAGTCTTTGCTGTTCCTGAGACTTCTTGAACAGGGGGCAAGCTCTACCTCAAGCCCTTGGAGAAACTCACAAAAGTAGATTGAAAGGACTGGACTGAACTTTCTGCACTGCCCAAGACAGAAGCAGCCATTGCAGACCAACACACCAAAGCACACAGCAAAGTGGTAGTTCCTCCTCACAGCTTCTCCAGCTCTTCTTCTTGGCAGTCTTCTTGATCCAAAAGAGTTCTAAAGTTCAGGGGTCTGGGCCCCAATATTTATATCCCAAAATCCTTTGATCTCTTAGGCAGAGAGTGTCTGTGCCCAGCCAGAACCAGTTCTGCCTTCTCTGGTGTGGCTTCCTGGCAGGAGGTGGAGACGGCATTGTCAGAGGCAGACCAGGCCCATTCAGTTGCAAGGAAATCTTCTCCCCCTACTCTAAATGGAGCCCAGGTCTATTCAGCCCCTTTCCTGACTCACCTAGACTATCTGGAGCCACTCCTGCTCCCCAGCCTTCTGTCATCCAAAACCCAGGCAGGCAATCCACATTCCAGCAGAGGCACACGGGATGACTGAGCAAGAAAATACCTACTTTCTAAAAGTGGTATTTTCAAACACAGAATGTAAAAATCACCTTCACTAAAAGATGCATCTTTAGATTCTGAGTTCAGGCATACTAAACTTTATTTTCCTACCTAGTTCCCAGGGCCAGTTATGTTTATAAGATGTTATAAACAAACTTCCCATTCTGTCATATGGGGAACAGGTAGCCTTGCAATAGTGAAAAACGAAATTGGCAGTAATTCACTATCAGGACATGCCACACACACCAGGGCATGTCCTACCTTTCACATACACTGCACCCTGCCCACAGGGGTACCTTAGGCCTACCTTAGGGGTGGCTGACATGTAAAAAAAAGGGAAGATTAGGGACTGGCAAGTGTGTGCACTGGCCAAGTCGACATGGCAGTTACAAACTGCGCGCAGACTCTGCAATGGCAGGTCTGAGTTACCTTTTCAGGGCTACTCACGTGGGTGGCACAACCAGTGCTGCAGGCCCACTAGTAGCATTTGATTTACAGGCCCTGGCACACTCAGTGCACTTTACTAGGGACTAACAAGTAAATCAAATATCCAATCATGGAAACACCAATTCATAACACATTTTACCACGGGAGCACTTGCACGTTACCACTGATCAGCAGTGAGAAAAGTGCGCAGAAACACTAAGCCAGCACAAACAGAGTCAAAACCGGAAGGTCAGAAAGCAAAAAACTGAGGGGAAACACGCCAAAAGATGCCAAGTCCAACAGTAGGCAACACATAACAGAGAAAGACAGGCACAGAGAAAGACAGAGAGATTGTGATAGAGGACTAGAGATGGACAGGAAAGAAAACCATTCTCCCATGGAAAACAGTGTGTGCACTAGAAAGAAGGGAGCCGAACTGCGCTAAAGCGAATGGTTTACAGTACTTGGCTATCACAGGAACAGTTTGAGGTAATCTGACAATTCCAAACCATTCATTCTAATGTTAAGCTAGAAAAACTGCAAAGTATTCTTCTTTTGCTAACACATTAGGAATCACCACACAATTCACTGAATCGTTTATAAGTTAGGCGTTGCTCCACCGTTTACTATGTTCTTAGTTCACTTGCGATTCTTATACTGTTTACTCTACAGGATCCTACTTTCGTAATACTCGGAAGACGGTGTTGGACAGGATCAAGTACCTTTTTACCTAGTTGATCCATTCATGAAATTTGTGTCAGCTGTAGATGAGCAAAAGTGTGTGGGCACACTGAGGGCACATTTATAGCAAAAACAGACAAGGTAGGGGAATCAGGGATTGTTAAAAAGTTGCTTTTTCATAAAAACCTTTATTTTCAACCCAGTACACAAAAAAGTAAACTCTGTTTATTCGTGCACACTGTCAGTGCAGAAAGACAATCATGGCCGGTAGGTGAAGCGTGCTGTATGAATTCCCTCCTGGTACTGTGAATGCTGCGATCAGGGAAGATCCACTGCACATTGAAATCGCTAATGGTCATCATTTCTTCATCTGCTTTCGCTTTGTCTTCTATCCATCATTCACCATCTCTTCTATCCATCAACCACCATCTCATGCCCACAATTATCTTCCCACCAATGGGCACCTGCTTCCTCCTACACTCATATCCATCATCTGCACATCCCCTGGTCTTCATCATCAATACTATCAATCTTCTGTAATCATACTCTATTATTATTATTATTATTTAGATCTTATAGAGTGCATGGCTTCCCAGAGGGTTTCCCAACGCTAAACAGCTAGATACTCTACCATATCAGTCCATCATCTCATTCTAAATAAAGTATCTTTTTTACTCGTCAACTCTAGTTTCCAATTGTCTGCCCTTTCAGACTCTCTAATGATCTATACATCTTAATGATCTCCTTTAGCCATAACCCTACTTTCTTGATCCTACTTTATTAATTCATCTTGTTTATTCTTTCCATTGAACTCCTCTCTTGCTACTGCCATATGTCTCTTCCATTTATGGATTCAGCTGTTTATATTATTATCATAATGCATCTCGTCTAATCCTGAACTCACCTATCCGGCTCATCCGTTCATAAACAGAATCTACTCTAACATTAATGTCATACTTCTTGCTTACTTAACTCAGCCATCTCTATCATTCTGTTTATTCTGTCTCTTTTTTTCATCAACTAATTACCAATGGTCAATTCATCCTCTCAACAATCTATGTTGTGCGATCTTTCACCTTGGGCGCCGCTTACATTGCAGTCATCCCCATCCTCCAATGATCAATTCAACCATGTTTATTGCTAACATATCCACCAAGTCTGTTCCTCATCTCAACCAGCTCTATGATCAGCATCCTCGATCTCGTCTATCCATCAGTTCAATCATCTTTGTCCTTCCCGACACAAACTTCAGCTCATCACCTTGGCCATTAATGTCATCCTCCTTGGGTTTTAATCAAGCCAATCACCTCCAACATCACTTTTGTCAATGTCATCTATTCAACAATTCAATTTCCTCTATCTTCACCTTCAACCATTGTATTGTCATCAATTTGGTCACTTCTGTCTCCCCCTCGCTTTCTCTATAAGCTCCTTAATATCCATCTCTCCTACCCTTTAACTCAACCTTCAATATTCTCAACTCTAGCCACTTACAGTGCCTTCTATGCCTTTTCTGTATGGATTTATGTTCTCGTCTATTCTTGGCATCTTCTGCGTGTTACCTAAAGAGGATTCTCAAACTCTATTGAGTCACTTTGATTCAAATGCCCGACATAAATTCTCATCCACCCATCAATTCATGACCGGAAGTGCAATTAACATGAGTCTGATGGATGGAAAGGATGGCATTTCCGTCAATGTCTCCAGAGAGGGCAGCTGTGTATCCTGAAAGGGTACAGCATCTCTGGGTAAGTCCCTCCACAGTCTGTGCGAGAGGGCTACCAGAAAGAGAAACACCCCTTTCAATCAATAGCAGTCAGTTCAAGGTCACCTTGGATGAATCACGCATCCAATTGCTCGATTATCACAAGGTGCTTCTGATTTGTGCAAAAAAGCAATTGGACTAATCAGGAAAGTAGGGGACCTGCTCTGAGGCCATAGGAAGCCTACACTTGGTCAGTGAGGAAACATGAAGTTTATCTTAGTGGAACAAGGACAAGGTTTTTTGAAGAAGGTAGGACACCTTTCCCCCCTTAGTGACACAGAAAGACCTTTACGTGGAAGGGTGCCAGTAGGTTGGGGGTCCATAAGGTCATCAGCTTCCAATTGCCACTATCCATAAGACGATGTTTGCATTTCAAAGAAAGGTCTTTCCTAAATGACCTCACAACAAAGAATAACTTGTTCAGCTGTGAAGATTCCCTTTAACCTCATGTGTTGCAGTCAAAAGTGCACACAATATGTTCACATCATGACTTGTGTCAAACTGGAGGTTTAGAGCATGGTTTATCCTGACAGTAGCAGCATACTTCCATCTTCTCCAAGCCCCTCTAAGTGCTCGTGTGTTTGTGGTCCATCCACTCATAACAGGACAAATTTACTCCACATCTGCAGGAGAGAGACCTTTCTCAACCCAATGAAGGCTAAGACGGCACTCACTCATTTTGACAATGTTTGTAGTCACCTTTAATCCAGTAACAGACCTGGGCATATTTCATAGCTGTGAAGCGCACTGCCACATTGTAGTCTTGTTGCTCGCCATCCACCTCCAGCCACTGGTGGCCTGAGAAGATCCCGATGACCTTTCTCTCCCATTTCTTTTTCCCAGAGTCCCAGACTTTGCCATAAACCCCGGAGCCACTGGCACCTGGACGGGCATCACAATGCTGGTAGATGAGGTGAGCGGACTCATCTTCTACGCCACAGAAGCGGTAGACCAGCTCTCCAGCACGATCACTGTCGAAGCCAGAGAAATGGATCCTCTTGCCGGCCATGTCTTCCACCGGAGGGGCGACTGTAAGCTTCATGAAAGGGTGTTCATGTGGCTTCCGCAACTCAAGCAAGGAGTAGTCATAGTCCATGCTGAGGTCATTGGGACCCCTTATCCATCCTTTGGGCACCTGCGTACGCTTCACCCGCACCCACCGCATGACCAACTTGTCCGGCTGCGTCATGTTCTTCGAGCTTTTATGTGGTACCAAGAAGCCCACTTTGATCCTTCCTGCACCCTTCACGTACTCCTTGCCATCATGGACGCAGTGGGCTGCTGTAAGAACATGTCTTTCTGACACCAGAATCCCAGTGCAGCCTGTGGAGATCCTCACCGACGTGGAGAATGGATAGTCCAGTAGGAAACGCTTGCCGCTGATGGAGAACCGCCCATCTGTGCCGTAGATGTGCCGTTTGTGGCGCACATGCCTCCTGGTGCGCTTCCTGCTCCACCCACCTGATGTGGCGTTGCCTGGATTGATGCCCTGCAGCCCCACAGTAGTGAGGGTGCGGGAGCCATTGGCGTAGACAGTCTCGTAGGAGAGGTATTCCTGGAAGTCCTGGGGAGACAGCCCGGCCTCGCGTCTCGCACACTCCTCGTCACAGTACGTTGTGAGGTCCAGGATGGGCTTCGCTATGAAGCGTGGCCGGTCCAGAGGCAGAGTAGACTGGGGTATGAAGGCTGGAATGTTATCCTGGGGTGTTATCAAGACATCAGTGGAGAAACCGTGCAGGCCTTGTCTGCAGAGGATCAAGAGGAACGTGGCGAGGAACTCAAGGTGGCTCATGGTGCAGGCCCTGCAGCGAAGAAACAAACACAAGTAAGACAAACACCATAAGCAATGCAATTACATAAGCTGATGACTTAAAAACAAAACAAATTGAAAAATGTGATCAACCATACGTCCTGTTCTTCTGATCTGAGCTTGGCTAGCTCTGTTTTTGTTACTGCCAAAGTCAAACTGGGGCGGGTGGCAGAGCTCTCGTATTTGATTGACCTTTTCCTAACCCTCTCAGACCGCCCATTGAGGGTCAGCTGTGTAGTGCAAGTAGTGTTACCAAGATGATGCCACACACTCACAGCACTATGGCAAGGAATGCAAACCAGTGCTTAATTTGTGAAAAAATAAGTGCCAGGGTCCTTGTCAGGAGGCCACTGCAGCTTGCACCAGCCATTGACCCTGTCAGCGCTGCAAATGACAGTACCAACATAATACTAACTATTACACTTCAAGAATGGCAATTCAGAATGTTCCAGCCACCCAAAGTTTTAAGAATGGCTCGTTTACAATTGACAATTAAGTGACTGTGCCGAGCACCGGAAACCACCGGCTCAAATTAAGCACTGACTGGCAAACACGGGAAGCACAATCACGTGATGAGCATTGCAAAAGAAACATCTGCCTTGACCTTCCACCATCTTCATATGGGGTTTCAGGCAAGGATCCAGGCCAAGTAAAAGGGGGGGGAGGGGAGGGGGCTGTACAAATGTTCCTTGAGGTTGAACCTACTGCAAGCTGTAACCTGAACCAGGGGTCAGTGAAATCCACTCACCCACCCACGGGAAATCTACGTCCTCCTCTAAGGTACCACCCTCCCTACTGCCTGGCTCACCTCCTTGTGAGCTTGAGTTTCAGCTTGAGAGAGAAGGCCAGGACTGCCCTAGGCAAGTTCCTGCTCACTATTCACTGCCCTCTGGTGGTGAACTGTGGCACTGCAGAAGAGGCCTGCAGGTCACAGCAAGCACCAGAGACTTCCCTTCAAATCTGAAGGAACAGCCTATATTGGAAACTTTAATCATGACCACCAAGGAATGAAAGTATACATTTATCCTAAGCACAGCACAGAGCCCCTGCAGGCCTTTCCCGGGAGATTTCACCCCCATAATCAAGCCGCAAGCCTACACTGCGCATGTCCTCGTTTTCACCAAAGAAGGCCCAATTCCTTGCAGGGTTTCTGAATGTCATTGGGCCATTGATTATTCAATGATGCTTTTAAAGGTAATGGAAGAGGCCTCAGGAGCAGGGAGATGGAAGGCAGCATCAGTGTGACAGCAGTTACAGTCATGCATAATACCATGAGGGCTCTTACACAGTCTCGGAGCAACACGTGACACCGCCCACCTTAGGGACACTCGCCTTTAGCCCTGGCAGGGCTTGGCACCTGCAGAGGCAATGAGGCAAGACCCATGTTTGACGTCACAGCGATCACCTATGACCTTTTAATAGTGCAGCACCCAATGGACCCCCAGCAGACTGACCAAACCAGGGGAGCTACAATACAATGCTACCCACAGCAGCATCACAAACACAGCGGGGCAGGCTTTAATGTAAATAAAAGAATAACCCAATGTTCACACCACAGACTTAGAGGCACAACATACCTCCCAATGTTTGAGGTATGTACCTTTTGTTACATGTTGTGCCTGACATCAATATGGCGTCATGTCCATATCTCGAGACAGGAGTCATATCTTGTCATCCTTCTGCGACAGGAATGCCTAGACATATGGACATGACGCCAAGGGGCAGTGTACAGCAGTACAGGGCAGGTTAATGCACGAGCCCAGAAGCAACACACAGTCTACACACAATGCACTGGGATAGTTTATGCAGCCTTATTTTGTCCTCTTAACTAACACCTGGCCAGGAATCGGAGGTTCCCTTTGGCTTTGCCCTGGCACTCCAGTGCCTACCTGTGTAGGCCATGTGGGCACCTGTGCCAGGTGAGACACTGTAGGAAGGCGGCGGTAGTGAACGATACTCCCTTCACCTCTGTACCATGAACTTGTAGGAGGCATCCTACTCACCCGTGACCCATTGTAGGAAGGAAACAAGTCCTACACTCTGTAGAGCATGTAAGTGGTACTACATGTTTACTATGTGGCTGACTCACAGGTGCCAGATGCCTTGTCCACACCCTCCCTGCTGTGACTGCCAGCGTCACAGCTGCATCTTCACGTGGAGGCTGGCGATTCACGGGCTTGCCCACTCTTGGCACGGCACGCTTAAAGGGGACTTGGGAGCCAATCACCCAACACCACCACCCACCTTTCAAACTTTACCCAGGGGCTCAAACCCCATTGAAATGAGTGGTGCTGGGTAACTAATCGGAGGGGGGAGGTGGGGGGGTACTGGCCAGTGCTGCCAGTTCACGACTGTTTTAGGAGGTGCAAAAACCCTTTTGGAAGACAAGAATTTCTTGTCAAATTAAGACCCCTGGTTCACTTATAAGAAGATACTTCTGAATGTAGAGGAGTGAACAGACAGCACACAAAGAGCATACATGCTAGAATATTGTATGAACATGTAACCCCGAGTGGCTCCAGTAGTATCACGTCACCAACAGGTGTTAGATATGTCTGGATGGAGTGAGCAGTCGGTCATCAGGTCAGCAGGAGATAACTGTCAGCACAGGGTCGAGGTGACTGCCCCGTGGGAGGATATGAAGGAAGTCATCAGGTTTTAAGGTGTCCCTCACTGCATGTCACTGGTGTTCAGCCTCTTTTAAGAAACAGGGTCAGCCTGCAGTGCAAGTATGTAACCAGAACTCAGCAAACCTATGTGCACATCTGCCTCTATGACACAGGTGTAGCCTACGGTGCATGTAACCAGAACTCAGAAAACCTATATGCGCATCTGCCTCTAAGACGCAGGCATAGCCTGCGGGGCAAGTATGTAACCAGAACTCAGAAAACCTATGTGCACATCTGCCTCTAAGACGCAGGCATAGACTACGGGGCAAGTATGTAACCAGAACTCAACAGACCTATGTGCACAACTGCCTGTAAGACGCAGGCATAGCCTACGGGGCAAGCCTGTACCCAGAACTGAACAGACCTATGTGCATATCTGCCTGTAAGACGCAGGCATAGCCTACGGGGCAAGTATGTAACCAGAACTGAACAAACCTATGTGCACATCTGCCTCTAAGACACAGGCATAGCCTACGGGGCAAGTATGTAACCAGAATGCAACAGACCTATGTGCACATCTGCCTGTAAGACGCAGGCATAGCCTATGGGGCAAGTATGTAACCAGAACTCAGCAGACCTATGTGCACATCTGCCTCTATGACACAGGTGTAGCCTACGGTGCATGTAACCAGAACTCAGAAAACCTAGGTGCACATCTGCCTCTAAGACGCAGGCATAGCCTGCGGGGCAAGTATGTAACCAGAACTCAACAGACCTATGGGCACATCTGCCTGTAAGACGCACCTACGGGGCAAGTATGTAACCAGAACTCAGAAAACCTATGTGCACATCTGCGCCTCTAAGATGCAGGCACAGCCTACAGGGCAAGTATGTAACCAGAACTCAACAGACCTATGTGCACATCTGCCTGTAAGACGCAGGCGTAGCCTGCGGTGCAAGTATGTAACCAGAACTGCACAAACCTATGTGCACATCTGCCTCTAAGTCACAGGCTCAGCCTATGGTGCATGTACCCAGAACTAAACAGACCTATGTGCACATCTGCCTCTCAGACGCAGGCATAGCCTACGGGGCAAGTATGTAACTAGAACTTAACAAACCTATGTGCACATCTGCCTGTAAGACACAGGCATAGCCTACGGGGCAAGTATGTAACCAGAACACAACAGACCTATGTGCACATCTGCCTGTAAGACAAAGGCATAGCCTACAGGGCGAGTATGTAACCACAACTCAACAGACCTATGTGCACATCTGCCTCTAAGACACAGGCGTAGCCTGCGGTGCAAGTATGTAACCAGAACTCCACAAACATATGTGCACATCTGCCTCTAAGACACAGGCGTAGCCTACGGTGTAAGCACGTAACCAGAACTGAACAAATCTATGTGCACATCTGCCTCCAAGACACAGGCATAGCCTACGGGGCAAGTATGTAACCAGAACTCAACAGACCTATGTGCACATCTGCCTCTAAGACACAGGCGTAGTCTGCGGTGCAAGTATTTAACCAAAACTGAACAAATCTATGTGCACATCTGCCTGTAAGACGCAGGCATAGCCTACGGGGCAAGTATGTAACCAGAACTGAACAGACCTATGCGCACATCTGCCTGTAAGACGCAGGCGTAGCCTACGGGGCAAGTATGTAACCAGAACTCAACAGACCTATGTGCACATCTGCCTGTAAGGTGCAGGCATAGCCTACGGGGCAAGTATGTAACCAGAACTGAACAGACCTATATGCACATCTGTAAGACGCAGGCTCAGCCTACCGTGCACGCATTTAACCAGAACTGAACAGACCTATGTGCACATCTGCCTCTAAGACGCAGGCGTAGCCTACGGTGCAAGTATGTAACCAGAACTGAACAGACCTATGTGCACATCTGCCTTTAAGGCGCAGGCGTAGCCTACGGTGCATGCATATAACCAGACATAAACAAACTGATGCGCACATCTCCCTGTAATATGCAGGCGTAGCCTAGGATGCACGCATGTAACCAGAACTCAACAAACATATGTGCACATCTGCCTCTAAGACACAGGCTCAGCCTATGGTGCACGCATGTAACCATAACTCAACAAACCTATGTGCACACCTGCCTCTAAGGCACAGGCTCAGCCTACGGTGCAAGTATGTAACCAGAACTCAACAAACCGATGTGCACATCTGCCTCAAAGATGCAGGCGCAGCCTGTGGTGCAAGCATGTAACAAGAACTCAACAGATCTATGTGCAGATCTGCCTCTAAGATGCAGGCATAGCCTACGCTGCAAGCATGTAACCAGAACTCAACAATCCTATGCAGACTCAGCCGTGTTGCACATGTAAGTACATCGCCTTTGTGTGCAGCAGTTCAGTGGGTAAGGTCAGGCTTATAGCCGGGTGGACTTGTATGGAACAACTCTTTTCGTAAGACCAGTCCTTGAGCAGAGGATCAAGGGACGGTTTAGTGCATCTGCACTATATATCTGCATCTGCATCATATATTCTGAGATCCTGCAAGAAAATTATGCCATTCCTGCCCAAAGACAGTCAACAAACAGTTATCACAGCTTTAGCCATGTCCAAACTGGACTATTGCAATAGTCTCTATATCAACATCCAGGAAGGGCTGATGAACAAACTTCAACTTCTGCAGAATGCAGCTGCAAGATTGCTTACCGGCATACCAAAATACGCTTCAATCTCGGCTGAGATTAGAAGGCTTCACTGGTTGCCCGTTAAAAAACGTGTTCAGTTTAAAGCTCTGTGCATGGTTCATAAAGCCCTTCAAGGAACTGGGCCCAACCACCTAAAAATGCAATTCCACTGGTATGTACCAAAAAGATCACTGCGCTCCTCAGAAGCAAAATTGGTGTTGGTGCCCTTTGTAAAGAAAGCTAACTGGGGTGGCAGGAGCTTTGTGGTCGGTGCAGCCAAGGCATGGAATGGCCTAATGTTGCATCTTAGATGCATGACAAATCTACTTGCCTTTAGGAAGGCCTTGAAAACTTGGCTTTTTACTGTTTAATCTTTAACATTACTCCTCCCCTGTTAGGCCTCTGTAGGACTTCATTTAGCGCCAGAACACCTCCGGGTAACAGTCGCCCTCTAGAAATGTCAATAATATTAACATGCGTGACCCCCTGTGTAGCTACCCCACAGCCATGCTCACCCTTTTTGTAGCTTTGAACAGAGTCTGCATCTGTATTCTGACCCTTTGGGTACATCATGATGTTCAGGTCACAGGCTCCACCTTAAGCGCAATTGTGTGGCCAAACCTGCAGGGCACAGATTTGGCCTGTGTGGCACATGCGGAACCCCCAAAAGAATGGCTGCAACCACCTGCATGGTGCATAAGAAAATATGCAAGTTTGATAAATAGACTATGATTTCATCTGGTGATGTACCCATTGGTACCAGGGCCTTAAAGGCAGCATTCCCCGTAATACCGCAGTTATTGCTACACTGTGCTGTGAAATGTGGCACTTGGGTCGTGATATTGTGTTTATCGGTTCAGTGATCCTTGGATTAGTGAAGTCCGTATTTACATTATTAACAGTCACCAATGAAGTTCTGCTCGGAGTGAACTCTTAATCAGCAGCGGAGGGACATTTAGTGGGTTCGGTAGAACCCACAATAACCAAACAACTAAAGAACTACCACCGCTCGTTTCTGTGTCTCCTACAAGTGTGTTCAGCTTGGCAAGCACTGTACTCCTGCCTCGGTTTACCACCTACATGTGCAGTTACCACATGTGCACAACACTGGTTACACAGTTTCAGCGTTCAGATAATTTGGGGCATATTTATGGGATTGGTGGCGCAGGGCAGCGCAGCAACCTTGCTGCGCTGCCTTGCGCCACAGGGAAAGGGCAGGAATGCACCATATTTAAGCAATACAGTGCATTCCTGTCCTTTCCCCTGCGTTGGAACCGTTTCTGCAGCCTAGCGCCACTGCAGGCACCCTTGTGCCGTGGTGTGCAAGGGTGCCTGTGTTGTCGGCTGGATTGTTTTTGTGCAGGAAGGGGCACCTTCCTGCACAAAAACAATCCATAGTGCTGTTTTCCTCTTTATATGTCTGCTGCAGAATGCAGCACATGTAAAAAGAGGAAAAAAAAGAGGAGAGGCATAAGATTTTGACGCATTCCTAGGTTTACAAGTCCTTGTAAATCTGGGAATGCGTCAAAAACCATGGGAGTTGCGTGGGAACGCCCATTGCAACGCCTCCCTTGCACAAATTAAGACAATGCAGCAATTTGCTCTTTGTTGCATTACTCCATATTTATGAAGCCGTTCAAAGCCACGCAAAGTGGCTTTGCGTGACTTCATAAATATGACTTGGGGCTTTGCGTCGTGCATGTACCACTTTGCATGGGCAAGCATGATGCAAGGCCCTCATAAATATGCCCCTTTATTTACAAAATAAAAAATGGCCCTTCAAAATCCTTTGTGGTTCTTACCTATTTAAAGAAGAAAAAGAAACCAGAAAAGGTGCTAAAAATTAAATAAGGTAAATATAAAAAAAACACAAATGTTCAAAGTAGCTTTTCAAGTACTTATCCCAACACAAGAGAGGCAGATCTCATAAACCACCCTTTTGATGTCATGTATGATGTAAACATTGTCAGCCAGCCTGGGTGGGACAGGTGCAGGCTCTGAACAGGCTGGGTACAGTGGTGAATCCAGTGCCTCCTGCACAGACCTCAAAAAAAGAGAAAAATCCAATATCAAATCACCTGCAAAGCATGTGCTCTGTACAACAGACCACAGCACAGCAGCGCACGCCGTAATGTATGTAATAGACACGGAAAGTGCTTAAGTTCACAGGTGCGAAGGTTGAAAGAAACATCACATCCGTGGGCGCAGTTCACCATCATTGTGGACCACAGTACGTAGCACGCGCCTAAGACACGTTAGAAGCTTCCTGGGCCTGGCCTTGTGTCGGCTACAAGTGGAGAACACAAGACATCAGAAAGGAACAATAATACATGGAGCTATTGCTGTCTTTTGTACAAGGCACATTGGTAGTTTCCCTTTGTTTTAAGACTTCTGTAAACTTTGTTCAAATCGGACTTCAGAATTCTAGGGCAATGCACAGCGTTTCTACTTCCAAAACTAAACACATCATTCTGAATATCTGCATTCTTTAGAGATAATTTTACGTCTGTTTATTCCTTTCTTTTAAGAAAAGCAAATATAAAGAGAGCTGTCCTTGACAAATTAAGGAGCAGTAATTGGTCAGATTAAGCACTTCCCGTGAGATGCCCCTGACCTTTGACTGTCCTTGAGCACACATGGGAAGCTGCGAGAAGGAACGCTTCCAGAGGCCCTCTTGCCTGCGGCGGTGCCACCGCACCTGCTGCACCACCAGGCCCCAAGCCCTTGAGCGAAGGCTTCTCATTGAGTTTCCTCTGTTGAGGCTGCTTCACCTCAACACACCACAAAAGGAAACCAAGGGCAGCGATTAAAAGAGGGACACCAGGAGCTGGTGTACGGGGAGTCCGAGAGAACAAAAGTGAGCAGTATCGGCTTCAGAAACGGGAGGGCGCGTGCAGAGGGGTGCAACGGCCGCAGCACGCCTCGCGCAGCTCCTTCCGCACTGCCAGGCTGACGCACGCAGCCTGCTGGCCAGTGGGCAGACCCGGAAGTGGGTGAAGCCCAAGGTTGAGGAAGATGTTTAGGAAATGTTCATCTTTAAATAACTAAATTACACATGGTAACACTGTGAATGCATGTTTCCATGTCAACATTACATATGAATGCACACATACCAATATTGCTTATATATGCACACATACCAACACAGTGTATGTACGCACTTATGCCAACACTGAGGCTGCCCGTGGCCCAAGCAGGGGGCCCCCATTGGAGGGCGGCCACCTTAGTGCCACATTAGGCACAAACCCGACGGGTCTAGTGTCTGGACCTCCGGGGTCCGGCGCTTCCTGTCATCATTTTCGGCGCGCCGAGTGGGCGGGGGGACAGTTATATTTACCTTCCCCGCTTATCCGGTGATCCTTTCGCGCCGAGGTTCCACGCCGTAGTAGTTGGGTCCAGGAGGAGCTGTGCTTCGCGGTGAGTGAATTTGTAGTAACGGGGTCCACGCAGGTAGGATGTAGTTCATGAAGTTTTATTGAAGATAGTTACATCTAGATAGTTCCAATACAGCAGGTAGTTAAGTTCTGTAGAGCAGCCCCACCAGGAGCAGCCGGCTTGCTGCTCAGCCCATTCTCAACTGCCACTCCCAACCTCTCAGGCACCCAACATTCCAATCGCATCATCACTCCAACATTCCGTGCAGCACACACACAAACACACTGGCTGAGCAGGGGGTGTAAAAAGCATAACAAGAACCAGAGTAGGATACTACATATCCCCCTTTCTTATAAAACGGAAGCAATAGTCCTATACCTAAAAGTGAAGTAACAATAAGAACCCAGTAAGGAAAGAGCTGAAAGGAATGCAAAAGCAACAGAGGAAGTAAAGACAAGAAAAGGACAGAAAGGAACGAGCGAAGAGATAGGTGTGGGAAAACAAAGAGGAAGCAAAGGGTGAGTGGCACAAATAGAAATAACCCATCCTCTCCAACAAGGAAAACAGTAATAAGTCATAAGAAACAACAACTAAGTAAAAGGACAGTCGCACCAAAGACTACCCCTAAACACACCCACTGGCCAGGCAGGCAAGCAAGGAAGGAAGGACAAGGCACAACGCGTACTGAGCACAAGACTAACACCCAGACACCCGAAGAAAAGAAGGAATGATCTTCTCTTGAACAAGGAAGAAAGAGAAAAACACTACAGAAAAGGAAAGACTAGAGGCAAAGGAAGAATAACAACAATGTGTATAGTTCAGGTTCCAAGGATAAGAAAGGAATGTAACATCACGTGGATTACTGAACAAGTACGAAAACAGAGGAGAAGAATAAAAATACAAATAAGTATAATTAAACCTCCCCCACTTTCATAATGATAATAAAATGAATATGAGAATAACATCGCATGTACAACAATGTAATATGATGTAAGCATGACAGAGGTGTGGTGCAGCGGCCAGGGCAGCTGACTTCGGAGCACAGGGCTCACGGTTCGATCCCCAGCTCTGGCGGCAGCTCAGCTCAGCACCATGTGACTCTGGGCAATAGCTCACTTAATTTCCACGACGGCCCCCAGCGCCTTGAGACCCGTAAGGGTGAGTAGTTCGCGCTTTACAAATACGGATTTACAAATACGGATTTACATTATAAGAAAATGACAGTAAATGGGACTGAAACCCATGACTGATACCCTAGGAGAGGGTAAGAATGTACGAGGACATGGGAAATAAACCCATGACCGACACCTACCCCGAGGCAAAGGGGTGAGGAACTACTGTGAATGGGACTAAGACCCATGTAAGGACAACCCCTGTGAAGAGGTCACAACCTGTGCAATGTATTGATGGGACTATAACCCAAGAACGTGTAGATGGGACTGGACCCATGACCTACCCCAAGACGTAGGGGAGGTTTGCTACTGTAAATGGGACTGACACCCATGACCTACCCCGTGACAGAGGAAAGGAAGAAAATGGTAAAGGGACTGGAACCCATAACCTACCCTTTGAAAACGGGGTGAAAATCTACTGTAAATGGGACTAACACCCATGTCCTACCCCCAGCCATAGGGGAGAAAAGCTAACGTGAATGGGACTGACACCCAAAGCCTACCCCCAAAAGTGAGGGTGAAAGCTAATGTAGATGGGACTGAAACCCATAAACAAGATACATTGTGTGAGGGTTAACATTCAGAACCCAAGAGTATGGTTAAAAACACCAAATTTAGGCAAATGTACTGTGAAAGAATGGGGATAGTACCCATTCCGGTCCCACATGTGGGGGACAGTAAAATGTAATGAACATACATTCAAAATGAAACCATACAACAATCCCATGGAGGATATGAGCATGAAAACAGTTATGTATTACAATATTAAATTGAGTGTAAAACGGCTCCCAGGAAGTTTTAATGAGCGTACTCCAGACTGCAGTAGGAAGACAAAAGTCCATTGTAACTGTCAATGTATAGGGTGAGCTTGCCAACGAAATCCTGTGTCAAAACACCAGAGTACATAAGGAGAGAAGCTTGGCTCTTCCCGATTGCAAGAATGGAAACCCACCTCATAAGAAGAAAATGCCACTTGGGACCCATCTCGGCAGCATACAGTGTCCACTGAGGGATTATATAGTGTCTTTAGTCCTGCCGGTTGAGGAGTGCGTGTCACTGGAACCAAAACACACAAGAGACACGAACAAATCGTTCTTTTTTATTCCATTTCACCGCAAGGCATTCAGTAAAAACAAGACTGAGCCATACGTCAGCGCCGATCATTTGGAACCATGGCATTATGGTAGCTCAAAACATGGCGGCACGTACAATGCGCTGTGTCTGGTGGCTCCCGGCGCACATGTGCTGGAAAGCGTCCTAGAGCAGCTCGAGAAACTGCCTAGTAACTGCAATGATGCTGTAGGC
Organism: Calotriton arnoldi; assembly: GCA_963921515.1. Lineage (NCBI taxonomy): Eukaryota > Metazoa > Chordata > Amphibia > Caudata > Salamandridae > Calotriton > Calotriton arnoldi. Next base: position 134,556 of record CAWUFW010005279.1, on the reverse strand, counting down.
TTCGGGCGACGAAGAAAGGAGAGGCATGACATCACTGAAGCTCAACGTCCACGAGCTGATTAGCGCGGCACTACAAATAAGGTGAGAGGCACGCGCACAGATAAACAACTGCATAACGGTATAAACGGTTGCAGTAACGGCCATACGTTGACTTTGTGAGGAAAATACACGATGAAAAGGTACTAACCACGAACGATGAGTAGAGGGTGATGAAACTCTGTCAAGCATGAATAGACGCTGGAGAAGCAACCCGACTCCTGCCAAACACAGTCTTTACAGATTTCCGATACTCAGAGAGGTGAAGAGAATGTGCACAAGAGCACACAATGTAAACGGTGTGTGAACGAAAGTGCCACACAGTACGTCATCCGCAATGTACCAAAGGCACGCACAGCCAGACAACCCAAACACCAGGCCGATGGTATATAGGGTGAGACCACAGACAAGCCCACACGCCAAACTTGAATAAAAGCTTGCCACGCGTCACGAAGGGGACGTGAATACATTCACTGCGTGATCCTCTTCATGACGTAGATTGAGGTGAAATTTCCTTTGGTTCATTGGGACATGTAATAACAAAACTTGCGCAAATGTAGAATACATCAAATTCTTCCCCTGAAACGTCTTCCTACCACAGGCAGATAAACATGTTGATTTGACATCTCCCGACAGGTTGTAGTCAGCAGCAAACACTATATTGTAGACAGGATTAATTTGCGCTGAGTCACTTGCTGTGGAAGATTGTTGGAGGAAACCATTCTTCCCATCCTTGTTGAAAAACAGTATGTTGGGGAAATTGATAACAGAATCACTGGTTGTAAAATTCAAAGTCCCAAATCAGATAATCAGATGAGCACAGCACGCCTGGGTAAGGGCTGTCAGATAGTGATGACACTGGTGGGGCTGAGAGGCGTAGTGCTTCATCTTAACTTGTGTCTTGTTATCTTCTTTGGTTTTCTGTGAAGGACTTGTTTCTTCCTTGTTGACGTTGTTGTTGTTCTGTGTAGAACACCCTTGTATCATGTTCACAGTTTTTCCTTTCCTGTGGATACCTCCTCCTGTACTTTGTGTTGCCTGTGACTGTCTGTACTGTAGCTTGTTTCATCTTCAGGTCCTCTTTTGTACGCCAGGTTCCTGAGATCCGCTTGTTTCACGTAATCCATTGTGCCAGCAGCAACGCGCCTTGAGCCTCCCGGCACCGTGCCTTGTATGTCCCGCCATGTTTTGCTTCATCCCATCCTCGTCGCCAAATAAATGTAGTAACGGGGTCCACGCAGGTAGGATGTAGTTCATGAAGTTTTATTGAAGATAGTTACATGTAGATAGTTCCAGTACAGCAGGTAGTTAAGTTCTGTAGAGCAGCCCCACCAGGAGCAGCCTGCTTGCTGCTCAGCTCATTCTCAACTGTCACTCCCAACCTCTCAGGCACCCAACATTCCAATTGCATCATCACTCCAACATTCTGTGCAACAGACACACTGGCTGAGCAGGGGGTGTAAAAGGCATAACAAGAACCAGAGTAGGATACTACAGAATTGACTACTCCCCTTAGCGTGCAGGGCGACCTTCGCCCGGCCATTGCCGGGGCTGCGGTCTGCCAAGGGGGGGGGGGGGTTGTACAGCTCCTCCGGGTCCTGAGTTTAGGGTCCCTCTCCCTGGCCGGGGCAGAGTAAGCTGCAGACCAGGGGGCGCTTTAGGCTCAGGCGGGCTCTTGTCTCGGAGCAGTGGCCTGGTCTGCGATGCGGAGCGGGAGATCGTCAGCAGCTTAGCTGGCGTCCGCTCCCCCGACATCGTAGGTTGTAGGGCCATGGCAGCATTAACATATCTGAGAAGTATGACGAGCATAGATCCAAGCTGCCTGATCGTCAGCGGCTTAGCCCACGTTTGCTCCCCCGACATCGTAGGCTGTAGGGCTATGTCAGCATTAGCATTATGAGACGCTTGTCTAGCATGGATCCAAGTGGCCTGTTCTAGTGGCGGGCGTAGACAGGGGTTCGACAACTCTGCCCACTGGATCCACGTTTTCGTTAAGTCCCCGGGGGTTGGCAGCAGCGTTTACGGTGTCTACACCCCAGTCAGCCTATGCTTGGGACGAGGGGTTTTTGTATTTGGGGTGGCTGGGGGCTCTCGACTGGCACTCTTTGAGGGCATAGGCCCGCGCGACTGGAGTCATGGGGCCCCCGCCCCAGCTTTGACATGCTTGGGCGGTTTATAAGGGGGCAAATGAGGCCGCACAATTACCGAGGGCACGTGGGGGGGGGGGGCACATGCGATCTCCACTCCCGGCACAGAACTAAGGGAGCCTCCGCCCAGCTTTAAGCCGCTGGGGCGGCTTTGTTAAAGCACGGATGGCGCGTGGCTAAGGGCATTGATGTAGCCAGTCACTCACATGAGCGCGGCTCGGTCTGGGCACCCACCGGGGCACTAAGTGGATACTCACAAGGACACCGGTGTCTCTCGGCATGCAGGAATATAGAGCCAGAAGAGGTATTTGAGCGAGCATCAGGGCCGGCAATAGTGCGATTATGCGGCCCCCCGGAGGGTTCCTCAAGTGTGCAGGTAGCCTCCTGATGCCAGCTTGCTCCGGCGGTGACACTGGGTGGATCTGGTGCATTTGAGCCCCGAGGAGAGTTTCTGTGGGGGCAGCGGTTGCGCCGGTTTGCATCGTGTGCTTACCTCCCTGGTTGAAACGGAGGAAGCACTGTTTATTTAATATTTTGCCGCATCCCTTGTGGCGGGCAGATCATGATGGACACTTGGGGCACCCCCCACCACCCCCGGGAGCCGCTGGCCTCATGGGGCAGGTTGGGCTGGTTGGGCAGGACGGCGTAATTGCGGCATGGCCGTTATTGTGCCTCCCCTCTCCCCCTCCGTGGGTGCACTGCACAGCGTGTTGCTTGCGTGTTCGCATGGGCCTGGCACAGACAGGTTTCGGTCTGTTTTCCCAACAGCATGTTTTGACCCCCACAATCCCCATCGCCTAGGGGGAGGAGTGTGAGGCGTGCCAGGGAGCTTGTGCGGGGGCACTCAATTTTCGTACCTATGGTGTTTAGCCGTTGCGTGGCTGAGGATGTGTGCTGGATTGTTGCCTGCTGTTCATTTGAGAGTGTGCCACGCGTTGTCCTTAGGTTCCGGCTTGTGTGGCATCGCGTCACGCTCTGGCGAAGCCATAGTTGTTCTTATTTAACACATGCAACTAACAACCATTGACAATGTCAATAGTCCTGGCTTGCTGTAGGTGTAATAGTACGTGTGATTATATCTTGACAATCACATTTTCCGATAATTTTCAGGCCGGGCCAGGCAAATGCGCCGGTGGGCTATTGTCGAATGGTTTTGCGTCTGTAAGTCGTCAACGCCTGCTGAACAGACGTTGCTAAAAAAGCGCGGTCAGACAGTGCAGTGATCAGAATGTGAGAGCAACCCGCGGTGTTGTTGCAGGCAGTGGGTTGGGTGCTCTGAAAGCAATGTTGGCAAGGCACAGCCTTCGTCGGGACACACGGGGGTCCAGACACTTGAACATGGCATCTCTCAGTCTGTGGCCAAGAGTGCATTTACATGGAGGCGAAGGCCTCATTCCTCCATCGTTCTTAGTAGGATCAATTCACAAACTATGATTGGCTGCGTCAGCTGCCTATTCCCCATGCAGAACTAAGATGCCTTTATGCGCAATAGGATCACAAAACCATATCATATTCCCTGTGCCTGGTTGGCAAGTTTTAAGATGGCCCTCACATCAGCAATATCGGGAGGTACGTACATGGTTATTGATGACATCCACCATAGGGTTTCTAATTAAGTACAGGGTCCCACAGTGTTGATTTTAGTACAGTTTACTGTGCGTAATTGTGTGAGTAGCCTAAAGCATGACACATGCATCACAGCCTCTTTAAACATATGCACACATTTGGTTAAGTTCGTTATATGACCACTCACAATGCTAATTTAACAGTACGCCTGCTGGGGGCATTACTTCGTAGTTGCCCTGGTTGGTCCTTATTAATTATAATGGTGATTATTAGATTGTATTCCTGCTACGTTGTGGTAGCTTGCATTAATCCTATTCACAACTGCAGCGGGCTGGTCGCATTGCAGCTTGTTTCTTTCTGCCTGTTACCACAGTGAGGCAGTCGGGCAGTATCGGCGAGTCCTGCCTCTTGAGGGGGGGGGGGAGCCGTCACCGGGGCTGGTAAGCACATGCACTGGCTGGGCGGAAGCCAAGCAGGATTGGGCTGGGTTAGTGCTTTGCTGGGGAACCAGGTTCGAGTCGCAGCAGGACCGCCCAACATCCTGTGATTCTGGGCAAATCACTCAATCTCCTCGTGCATGACAAATGAATGGGTCAGTCTGTATCGCAACTGGTGCTCAAGTGAAGTGTGTTGATAGCTTGTGCAGCTTGCACGCTCTGGAGTAACACTTCAATTAAGTTGTAATGTGGTGGGGTTTTTGAGACTGTGATGTATGTCAAAGAAACTCAGGATAGAGCTTGCACAGTCTCATCAGTTCAGAACGTAAGCATTGTCAAGATTCTTGCGAGTTAGCCAGAGTGTTGCTCGTTTGCCTTGCGCAACTACCAACCAGTGGCAGGGTCAGTGGTCCTGGCTGGCTGTAGGTCCAATGTTACGGGATGAGTTAATTGACGGGTATAATAGCAGAAGAGGTAGGACTAGGCGACATGCATACCTAGCTCAGACGTCAGCTTATAATTTTAATCCAATGCCAAGTGAGCGCCTGGTTTCTGGCCGAGCCAGTAGCACAGCAGGTGGCTTTAATAAGTACTTTTAAGCATGCAGGTGGCACATTGGATAACGGTACAAGACAACTACCCCTTAAGGTACACCTTGGGCCAGTCAAATGGGGACGACTCCTGCAATAGATGAGCATGCTTGTTAATCAATACCTTGTTTTCAATCTGAAGGGAGGATTAATCTCCGCTGACATGCCCTTGACTAATTATCCGCTGACTGAAACTGGGTCATGTCCAGGTTTAAGCTGGGTGGGGCGAGCCGCAAAACAGCCTAGGGTTATCATCGACAGTTGGGATGGATTGGGGAGCGAGGAATGCTTGGTCTGCTCGCACAGGCAGGCGATTTCTGCGTGGACTCAGCTTCACATGCTACTCTGCATTGATTTTACTGACTAGGGTGATGTAGTGGAAAGTTTTGCATGCGTGCGCCGAGAGATGGGTCCTTCGATACAATTCATAATCTTAACCTGGTTAGTAGCAGGCCTAGGAGTGGCTGCATGACCCCCTGGTTCTGGAGAGGGTTTGTTGGGTGGCAAGCTTTTCCAGAGGTTTGTCGCAAGCTCGCACATGTTGTTTCCGCAGAGTTGGGGGCAGGTTAGCATACCTCATCTTGTTTCTGCGGGTTTGATGTGTCTTTCGGGTCATTATGACCAAGTAGAGCCAGTATCGCTTTGTATATCTGGGCATAAAGGAATGCCAGGCAAGAATCCAGGGGACTATAGAGCAAGTGTTCCCTGTTCTGAGCATAGTATATACGTGAGTAACAATAATAGCCACCAGTTCAGGCGCAGCTCCCAGCAGGTTCACCTAGCCTTTCAGCCCCTTGAGGTCGATAATATGACTACCATTAAGTCAAGTATCAACAGACATCTGTTATTCAGAGCCAACAGACCTTTCAAGGTGACGGCGCGCTCAAATACACGTCATGATCGGCACATATATACAGGTTTCTTAGGCGCCAAAAAAACAAAAACAAAAAAAAGCCACAGGTTCATGCTTCAATGGGAGAGTGTCAGAGATCTGAAGGGCCAGTTTCGGCAGCATGGGTACCATAAATTGGTTAAAACAATAAGTCTGGTACTGCTAAGGCAGATATTAGTCCCCCCCAGCCACCTCAAGTTCACCCAGACTCCGCATAAAGGAATACATTTTACTTTTAACAGGCCTGGGCAAACAAATGTAACCCATTAAGTCGCAGCGCCAGCCAGCTGATATCAGTGAGAGTTCAGCGGCGGAGGGTTTGTACCTCCCGGCAACAGGCTCCCACTTCAGGGCAGGGAGAAGCAGAGGTTGGGGCAGGTTAACATACCTCAAAGGTGTATCTGTGGGTTTAATGCATGTGTATCCCTGGGCTTACGGCTGGGTGGAGCCATTCTCACTTTGAGGTATGTCTATGTTAATATTTTGGGCTTATGAAGATTCCCATGACCAATGCGGTTTATTGTATCTTCCCACGGTGAAGAGACATAAGTTAGGTAATTCATCGCTTACAACGTAGCACAATAAGGCGGCGGAGTACAAGTCCAAGTGGCTACTGGGAGATTGCCATCAGTAACGCCAGCAGCTGCTCACATGGTTAGCAGTAGGCAGCCTGGGAAGTCTGGGGGGCAAACACTAAACAGGCAAAATTCCTGTAAGAAAGGAGGGATGCACGGCAAGTACACGAGGACTCCCTTGCTTAAGGTCACATATTTCTAAGCTCATCGGATAGTTGAGCCTTTAGCCTGACATTTGACACACTTCACACGAACAGGAGCCTCCAGAAGGAAAAATGCTGACAACACGGACCGGGGTACGTCTGGCTCAAACATCCTCCTCACCAAGCCGCAGGGCGTCATGTTGTTGTCATTTGTCTTTGAATCAGGCAAGCACAGTAAGGGATCTGCATTAAGTAACGAGGTTACTTGCAAGGAGGCAGATGGGACCCAGCGGACCCACATAAGGTGGATTAAAAAGTGACTAGAAGGAAGTCGAACCCCAGCCTTGATTAGGTTGAGGGCAATCAATTCCGTGGAAAACTAAGTGAGCTTGGTCAATCAATCAATCAGGGACTTATAAAGCGCGCTATTCACCTGTGAGGGTCCCAAGGCGCTGGGGAGTGGGGGTGGGGGCGCAGCTCCGGTTCAGTTGAAGAGCCAGGTCTTGAGGTTCTTCCTGAAGGTGTGCAAGTTCGGGGAGCGTCTGATGTTTGCTGGGAGCCCGTTCCAGGTCTTGGCTGCGATGTAGGAGAAGGCTCGTCTGCCAGCTCTGTTTCTGCGGATGCGGGGGGTCTCTGCCAGGGCGAGGTCGGCGGAGCGGAGGTTCCTTTTGGGTACGTGGAAGGAGACACTCTCTTTGAGGTATTTGGGTCCGATGTTGTGGAGGGATTTGTAGGCATGGATGAGAAGTTTGAAGGTCACTCTCTTCTCTACGGGGAGCCAGTGGAGGTCTCGTAGGTGTTGGGTCATGTGTTTGTGTCGTGGTGTCCCTAGGACGAGTCTTGCTGCGGCGTTCTGGATGGTTTGGAGCTTGTGCAGCAGAGTTCTGTTGATTCCGGCGTAGAGGGCGTTGCCGTAGTCCAGTCTGCTGGTTATTAGTGCGTGGGTGACGGTCTTTCTGCATTCGGGGGGTATCCATTTAAAGGTCTTTTGGAGGATGCAAAGGCAGTTGAAGCTGGTGGAGGCGACGGAGTTGATCTGGCGAGTCATGGTGAGGGAGGAGTCCAGGATGATGCCGAGGTGCATTGCGTGGTCTGTAGGGGAGGGTGGACTCCCGAGGCCAGAGGGCCACCAGGTGTTGTCCCAGGCCGAGTTAGAGGGTCCTAGGATGAGGACCTCGTTCTTCTCCGAGTTGAGCTTCAGGCAGCTGTCTCCCATCCAGCGCGCGACATCCTTCATTCCTTCCTGGAAGCCGAGTCTGGTGTCTTCAGGGTTCTTTGTGAGGGAGAGGATGAGCTGGGTGTCGTCGGCGTATGAGACTATGCTGAGCCCATGCTGTCTGACGATGGCGGCGAGGGGGGCCATGTAGATGTTGAAGAGCGTGGGACTGAGCGACGATCCTTGGGGTACTCCGCAGTTGATCTCTGTTGGTTCGGAGAGGAAGGGAGGGAGTCTGATCCTCTGGGTTCTGCCGGAGAGGAAGGATCGGATCCAGTTGAGGGCGGTTCCTCGTATCCCCACGTCGTGAAGTCTGGCTGTGAGCGTGCGGTGTGAGACGCTGTCGAAGGCAGCGGAGAGGTCTAGTAGGATGAGTAGGTCTATTGCTGATTCAAGCAACAAGGGTCACAGATGGTTAGAAGGTAGGGTGCATCTGTTATCGGACTACAGTTAAGCAAGCCTGGTGGGCTGCATAAGTTGTCACTCCAAGAAAGGGTGCGGTGTCGGCAATAGTGGGCACAATGCATACATTCCCTCAACCAGATTTGATACCATTAATATGTTCGCCTGGGGGTCCGGCGATCAATAAGGGCATTGCTAATGTCTAGTCAAACTCAGCAAAGTATTGCAGCCTGGAACTTAGGGCAGGTTACAGGCTGCTCCAGTCAGGAAAACAAGCATTTGCAATGCAATCGGTCTCGCATTTGCGAGATTTTGAGCTATTGGCATTGTAAATGACAATGCCTTTTATTTATGTGTTGGTTTTTAAAACAAATAAATAAAAGGCTTTGTCATTTACAATGCCAATAGCTTAAACACTCGAAAATGCGAGACCTATTGCATTGCATGAAACTTGTTTCATATATGCTTCCGCTGAGAGCTTAATTTGTGCCAGTGAGTGCAGGTGGTGTCCGCTAGCACTCCTTTATGGGGACGTGTTTGATGATTTGTTTATTATCGGCTTTGAGCCAGTGAAACAGAGAGAGAAAGGCAGAATAGGGAGAAAGAAGGAGCAAGAGAAAAACTGTGACAGAGGGCGAAAGCAGGGATGAGAAAGAACCTGCATGAAATGTACTAAAACGGTGTGAGTGGACAGTTCTTAAAAAAACTCTCCACTTACGTATATATTTTACATTTTTTTTTTTTTTAACTTTATTTATTGATCATTTGTGCACAATATATCATTGTAATCTTAGATGCGCTCTGTCTTACATTGCATTCAATAATTGGATACCAAAACATCCATGGTGCGTGACATTTTCTACTATGCTCGAGAAATAACAGTGAACAAGAACACCCAGGTATGTATACAGTTGAAATAGAATACTGTTTCCAGCTAATCCCCGTGATTGCAGCACAAAACGCTGTCAATGGTTTAACACCGTGTAACTTGTGCCTATCTAGGTTACAACCCCGCTTAAGCGGGCTCACGGGCGGAATAAGCAAGCGCCACATTGTGATGGACAGGAGAGGAGTTTAATGTGGGTGAAGACTTAACCATCTAGCCCACCCCTGTAGGGACTATTCCCGACCCCAACTGAGTCCGAGGCACTGTGTAGTGAGTCCACGTAGGTCCTGTAAGGGCCCCAGATGTCTTTGGGACGAGAGGAGCAGGGCATTGTGCTGGAATATATTTCACTATTGGTGCTGCAGTAAGCTAAACTGCTCAGCCAGCTTTGTAAGGAGGGGGTAGTCTTACGTCCCCAGTGGAGGGCGATTTCTCGCTTGGCCAATAATAAGCTAAGGGATGCAAATTTCCGCGTTGGCTTAGGGAAATTCACTGTGTAACCCAGGAGTGCTACCTCAGGAGTGGGGATGAGGGACAGTTTAGTCATGTCGCCCAAAGTTTTGTGAACTATCTCCCAATACTGTTGTAACTGGGGGCTTGTCCAGGTAAGATGGGCAAAATCGGCGTGCGGAGCTCCGCATTTCCTACAAGAATGAGGTCTGGATGGGTCAAGTCTATGAGCTTTGGCAGGCGTGATGTATATCCTGCGCAAGAATTTAAAATGCAGCAGTTTATGCCGACTGTTTAAAGAGATGTCCCTCGTGACCGCACAGCATTTGGCCCATTGGTCGTCTGAAATGTTGCGGCCCAGATCACCCTCCCAGGCTCTACGAACTTTGTCATCGTTGACCGGGATCATCGTGGAGCAGGCCTTGTAGAGTTTAGATATGAGATGTAATTCTTTCTCGCTTTCGATGATCAGCGAAAGTGGTCTGAAGGAATCTGGTTCCAAAGGGAACCCGGGGAGCAAAGCCCGCAGCGCGGAGAACAATCGTGTAAGTACAAACCTGTCCATGAATGTGGCGTCATGGAAGCGGCCATCCTCTGAGGCCGAGAAGATATGCCCGCCGGGGTACAGTCCTCCCAGCGTAGAAATATCAAACTTGGAGAGCGTGCGTTGCACTAACTTCTCACCGGTTATGGGCATCAAGCGGGCATTAGGTAGCGGTATAGCCGAGGAGTACAACACCTGCGTGCCCGTATTTCGTTTAAGCTTTTCCCATGCCCAACTAGTAGTCGAGACCGTCTGAATATCGGAAGGGTCTCTGGGCACTCCCTTAGGCAGGACAGCATTTCGTTTGTCTGGGAGAACGAAATCCGCCTCTGTGCGAAGGAATGGGATCCTGGCATCAGGATGATACCATGCAAAGGCGTAGCTACATTGGGCCACGAGGTAATATAAGTGGAAATTCGGTACCCCGTATCCACCCCTCTCATACGGTAGAGTAAGAACCTGCCAGCGGACACGCGCCTGTTTACCCCCCCAAATTAGCCTAGTGAGATGTGTTTGCAGTTTTAAGAAAAAACTGTTCGGGAGGGGAATGGGGATATTATTAAGAAGATACAAAAATCTGGGGAGAACAATCATTTTAATAATGGCAACTCTGCCGGCAATAGATAGTGGGAACCGCAGCAATTTCTCCACTTGGGTCTCAAGAGTCCCTATCGCCTGTCCATAATTAAGACACAGAATCTGGTCAGTATCTAGGTGGATGTGGATGCCCAAATATTTGACTGATTCGCGGGGAAATTCACAGTTCCAGTGGGCTGTACTACAGGTCAAGGGGAAAATTACCGATTTGTGCCAGTTGATACCTAGCCCTGAATGTTGACCAAAGCGAAGTATCTCCCTGATGAGGGGTTCTAGGTTCACCCGGGGTTCGCGAACATATAATATCGTGTCGTCCGCATATAATGAGACCAGGAGGGGGCCAGTGTTAAATTGAAGACCTCGGTGTAGGTGCTTTTCTTGAAAATGACGGATTAAAGGGTCCATTGCAAGAATAAATAAGAGTGGGGATAGCGGACAGCCCTGGCGAGTGCCACGGGAAAGAGGGAAAGGTTTGGACAATGTGCCGTTCAGACGAAGTCTCGCCGTGGGGCGGTTGTAGAGCAATGCGGTGGTAGCTATAAATCCGAACGGCATACCCATGCGGCGCATGACAGACACGAAAAAAGGCCATTCCAATGTGTCAAAGGCCTTTTCCGTATCAAGAAGGATAGCCGCGGCGGGGTCTTCAGGGCTAATCCTATGCAGTACTGAGAACAATGTTCTGAGATTCAGAGATGTAGAGCGATGAGGGACGAAGCCGGATTGCGCAGGAGATATAATGAATTCCATCAGCTGTGATAGGCGATTGGCTATAATTTTGGCGAGAATTTTGTAATCTAGATTAAGTAGGGACAGAGGTCTATATGACCCGCAAAGGGCCGGGTCTTTGCCAGGTTTGGGGAGTAGAATTATTACCGCTTCGGGAAGTGTGGGGGGAAGTGTCTGCTTCTCTAGGGCCTCAGCGTACACCTCGATCAGTTGCGGTGCCAATAGATCCTTAAAAGCCTTATAGAACTCCCCAGTGAAGCCATCCAGCCCGGGGGCGGAGGAACCGCGGAGGGCATCAATTGCTCCTAGGATTTCGGTCTCGGTAATTGGTTCAGCAAGAAAGTCCTGCATGTCCTTTTCTAGACAGACCAGTGCGATTTCGGAAAGATAGGCTTCCTGTTCAGTGTGGTCCTGCCCTAGCTTGGAGGTATATAGAGAGGAAAAAAAAGTCAGAAATTCGTCGCGTATGTCCGTGACAGAGGTTAGGACCACGCCAGTGGGAGAGTATATTTCAGCGACATATGCCTTGCTGTAAAGGGGTCTAAGCATCTGTGCCAGAGTTCTGCCTGGCCATTCACCCTCGCCATATCGGCGAGCGGTTTGGTATTTGCCCAAAAAGAGGATCTCGCGATCCGCAGTATCTCTGTATTCAGTGAGGAGGAAAAATCTAAAAATCAAAGGAGGGAGTGAAGACGAAAAAAGGTAGAATCGTCCTCCTCTTGATACTGTTATCCAACATAGGGATTCTACCATGTATTATGTGAATATATATGCACCCATGTGTGTGCTGCTATTTTTATTTTTATTTGAAGTGTCAAATCATACGTGAAAAATGGTGCAAAAGGATCAGAGCTCCTTCTCTCAATTTGTGGGAAGGGCAATGTTTCAAAAAATTGTAAAATGCCCCTCACACACTGAAACCTGATTCAGTGTCATGCTTCATCATTGGGGTCTTCCCGCCCCTCTACGGGACGGGCGTGCTACGACTTACGTAGATGCAGGAGCACTTTATTCAGTGATTGGTGAGTATGTGTAGTGCGTGGGATCGTGAAAAGAAAATGTGAGATGGTTAAAAATTCTCTGGCTAGTGGAACGAAAATACTTTATTGTCTTCCCTGGCTGAGAATAGTAAAAGTGGGGAGGTGTAGATGGTGTACTATAATGAGTCACCTCCTACAAGGTCGACATGTTTTTGTTGGATTCAGTGAGGAGGGCCAGACGCCGTCCGGGCAGGCCGGTGTCGTGCAAATGCCGCGCTTCGTTGTCAAGGACCGTGAGGTCCTGTTCTAACCGCGCCAACGTGGTACGAAGAGCCTTAAGCACTCCCGCATGTTTGGAAATACATACTCCTCGAATGTATGCTTTAAAACCCTCCCATAAGACCGCATAGGTGTCAACGGAGCCAGTATTAATAGCAAAGTAGTCGTCAATTGCCTCGCGAATCTCGTGGAGGAAAAGGTCGTCCTGTAGGGCGCTGCTGGGGAAGCGCCACTGCCTCTCATACCCATCCGGGCGCGGGACCCGAAGAAATAACTGGACCGGGGAATGGTCGGAATAGGTCCTAGGGAGCATCTTCAGAGAATGATACCAGGAGGAAACTCCAGGAGTGACTAACCAATAATCAAGTCTGGTCCATGTGTTATATTGTCCCGAGTAATGTGTAAAGTCAGTGCAGGAGGGATTACGTCTGCGCCCAATATCAAGAAGGGAGAAGTGGTCGCAGAGGTCGGGTAGAGTTCGATGTGCTCGCGGTTTAGTGTCTGGGGAGTTGGCGGAGCTGTCCAGGTCGGGATTTATAAGTAGATTGAAGTCACCTCCTACTAGCAGCAGTGTGGACTCAAGTTTGGAAAGCTGGGCGTGTAGTGAATGGAAAAATTCCGGGGAGTCAGTGTTCGGGGCATATATACACAGTAAAGCAACAGAGTGTCCCATCAATGACCCAGTTACTATGGTATATCTACCCTCCGTATCAAGGACGACTGACTGGGGACTGAAGGGAACTCGTTTATGAATAAGGATAGCAGTTCCTCTGGCATAATTACTGAAATTGGCAAAATATCTGTGTGCGCCCCAACTGGAAGCAAAGCGCGCAGGATCTGAGTTGGGCAGATGTGTCTCCTGCAGGAAGGCAATGTCAACATTGTGTCGTAGCAGGTAATGCACCACCTGCCGCCTCTTACGATTGTCATTAAGTCCCCGGACATTCCAGGACATCAGGGAGAGGCTGGACGTCCCATCAACAATACCCGGCTGAGCCATCTAGCGATAAAGATATGTATAACTGAATCGAGCACCATGTTTGAAATGTAATATGTGAGTGTGTGCAAAACGTAATAGGATCAACAATTGCAGTATAACAACATACCCCCCCACCCAACCTTACTGCGAAAAAGGCAAGGCAAACCCATAGTTGAAAGCGAGAACTATAGTACCAATTGACTTTACATTTGTATGAACCAACCCTGAAACGGTACTTTAGAAAAACCATAAACAAACCCAAGGTGTACACCATGAGGGGTGGCAACGCCACGCCAATCGACCAACGTTATGCAACATATGAAACTGGTCAATAGTAAAATCCCCATGCTTGTTAGTGGAAGCAACGAATGAACAGCAAAGTATAATCAACCAACTCCGGAGCCAGAAAAAAGTTCCATGCTTGCGTCTGATCTACTATGCGGAGGAGAGGGCCCACTCCCGCCCACAGCCACCCGGTCGTTGTTATGTTTATAAGTGCGGCAGAATTCTTGCACGTCGTTGGGAGTGTCGAAAATGTGCGCCCGGCCCTGTACCTCTACCCTCAGCCTAGCAGGATATAGCATGCCATACTTCAATCCTAGATTTCTGAGGGTGCTCTTCACCCCGTTGTATTTGCGCCTGGCCTCTTGCACCATGATGGTAAAGTCCGGGAAAAGAGCGAGTTTGGATCCTTGCCATATAGTATCACCGCGCTCTCGGGCGAGGCGGAGTGCAGTATCACAATCTCGGAAGTTCATAATGCGTGCAATGAGTGGGCGTGGAGGGCAGCCAGGGTTAGGTCGGGGACCTAGAGTTCGATGGGCACGTTCTACCACAAAGCCAGGGGTAAAGGACTCCCTACCAAACAGTTCCGACAGTAGTGTTTCGACAAAGAGGTCAAGCTGGCCTGTGGCGGAGGACTCAGGAATGCCCAAAATGCGGATGTTGTTGCGCCGACTGCACGCTTCGAGGTCCTCGTTTTTGATAGCCACTTCCTTTAATATGCGTTCTACCCTCTCTAGCCTCTTGGCAGACTGTGCGGTGCCATCTTCGATATCGGATATTCGCGCCTCTGCCACGTCTAAGCGCCTGTCATGGGCTTGAATCTTGGCCCCCAACGCCTCCATATTTTTGTCGAGCGAGTCAAAGCACCCATCTAGCGCCCGGAAGCCCGCCCTCATCTCCTGCAGGAGCGCGTTTGAAGTGGAAGAGGGGGCGCCATCATGATTCGACCCCTGCCCGCCCTCAGCCATGATGGGAGTCTCTTCCGCAGCCCTCTCAGTGATTTTCTCAAAAGGAAGTGTTTTTTGTTTAGGATCCTTGCGGCCCATGCCGCAGTGCAGAGAGCAGAAAAAGGGTGCAGTGGCCTGTCCGTTGAGAGGAGAGCGGACGATGATGGGGCAGAAATTCAGAGACACGGGCACCCACGAATCTCAGCAGCCGGCGTGCAGGCCCCGGAGTATAGTGCAATAAGTGTGATTCTCCCCTGTTACGTTCTTGTGAGGCAGACTGGCTGAAATATACTGAAACTCCGCAACATAAACCCAGAGGCCGAGGTGGAGCAGGAGAATGGCAGGGCCACCGTATAAATGGCGTGGGGGGTTAATGAAAGTCAGGTGTGCGGCCCTATAGAATGCTCCGATGGGGCCAATGCAACTTATCGTCCACGTAGGTGTAGCAGGGAGAAGGTGGGCTGGCTATGTAATCTAGTGCAACCGGCTCTTCTTGGGGATAAGGGGGCCAGCGGAGCACCAAGTGACCAGTTTCATCCCCGGCTCGATGGCCCTGCACGATGGGGATGTGTAGGCTGTAGCAGCTGGGATCCCAATGGAAACCGGGACCTCCAGAATGGCACTTAAGGGCTGATACTGCCGAAGAAACGCAGTCGCAACTGCTCAGCCGGTCGGAACTCAGCGCTGTAGGGAGGCCCCGGGGTGTCTGTGAGAGAAGGTGAGGCGCTGTTGTGCAGGGCAAGCAGAGGCCATGTGGCGCAGGCCTCAACAAGTCAGGGACGTAACGGGAGCCGGACCGGGCGCAGGGGGCAACGGGCCACCTCCAACCTCCCCTTCACGGTCCGCTCCGCTCCCAGGGATCGCAAATAGACCGCCACCCGGGCTCGCCCGCGGGGCCTAAGGGAGGCGGGGGAGCGCGAGCGTCGCCACTGGGGTGCAAGGAGCAGCCACCACCGTATCAGGCTGACCGATAATGGAACGGAGGGGGGGGGGGAGCCGGGAGGGAGGCCCAACCCGCACCCGGGGCACTCACCGCCAATCGGGGTCCCTACTCCCAGCAGGCCGCTGTCCAGGGATCTCGGCCCTCCTTCTCTCCGCTGCAGCTGGGCAGGTAGGCCGCCGAAACTCCTTCCCCCAATCTGCGGTCGCTGTAACGTTGACGCAGCCGCGTTCCGCCGCGATGGGAGCGGCTCAGCGCGGGCAGCGGGCCCCCAGTGGCACAGCGACGATGTGGAGGAGGTGACTACCGTGCAGGATGTGGGTGATATGGCAGGATTGTCGGGTCGATCGGCGAAGCTTCAGTGACGCGCGGCCATCTTGGTCGGCGGCTTGGCCACGCCCCTTACATTTTACATTTTTTTGTTATGACTTAAGCTCTGCGTCACAGTCACTGCAACGGAATTATGTTTTATCACTAGAGACTGTGGCTAACCATGAGTCAGCAATCCTGAAGATCTAGGCTCCAAAAGAGTCAAACCATTACAAGCGTCTAGTCTTGTACATTTATTACCGCCAGAGAGGCACATTTTAAGCCACAGCCATTATTCATTAAGGGCAGCATCCTGGAAGTGGTGTGTGCGGGCTGCCATGTAAAATGGAAAGCGCATGGCCCGCTATCAAAAAAATTAAGTGAAAGTGTGCATGGCACCGCGCTGAAAAAAAACCCAAAGGGGTGGTCCCCACGCTAAAGCCTGCTTTAAAGAGGCAGTGCTATTAAAAAAAATAGCAACGAGTGGAATGCTGTCTGTTCACAAGCTGGTAAATGGAAGCAGCTGACGTAAGCGCGCCGTGCCCGCACACCATACGCGTGCACATCAGCTGTCCGGGCGCGTGCACATCTCCTGTCCCCCTTCGGAAGAAAAATCGACGACAATAGATCTCGCCAAGCGAGCAGCGCATGCGCTGAGTCGCTAGGCGAGACCTAAAAAATCCCCTGCCCTGCTAGCCTTAGTAGCTAGGCTGTATGTGGAAGGGTCAGCTGACAAGGGTGCTGCTGTCCCAAAGATTGGGGAACAAGGGGTAAAAGCATAAAAAGGCTACAATGTAATAAGAATACTTGGCATGTCCAGTATCCAGGAAAATTCAAATTTGGAAGGAGCAGGTAAACTTCCACTGCTGGTGCAGTACACGGTTATCAGTGTGAACCCCCAAGGTGCGGGAATAAGCAAGTACGGGGGTAAAACAAGGGCTTAGGCTTCAGGGCTGAGGTGCGCTGGAGCACCATGTGTTAATCGGTGTGCACCACGACTTCTGAGCATACTAAGTGCAATCTTGCGTAGCATCATGTGCTAATATGTGTACAGTGTGATTTCTGAGCAGACTAGGTGCAACTTGGCATAGAACCTATATAAGTGTGATCAGGGTTGTGGGCAACTATTCGGGTGGGACCCCAGCTTGGCGTCACAGCATCTGTCACAAGACTCCCCCTGTGTGTGCAGGGTTGGGGGCAACTATTCGGGTGGGGACTCCAGCATGGGTCACTCCAAGAAAGGGTGCGGTGATGGCAATAGTGGTCACAATACATACATTCCCTCAACCAGATTTGATACCATTGTGTTCCCCTTGGGTCCAGCAATCAAAAATGGCGTTGCTAATGTCTAGTCGTAAACTTCCACTGCTGGTGCAGTACACGGTTATCAGTGTGAACCCCCAATGTTTAGGAATAAGCAAGTACGGGGGTTAGTCTTCAGGGCTGAGGTGCGTTGGAGCACCATGTGTTAATATGGGTGCAGTACGACTTCTGGGCAAACTAAGTACAACCTTGCGTAGCACCATGTGCTAACAGGGGTGCAGTGTGATTTCTGAACAAACTAGTTGCAACCTTGCTTAGAACCTATAAAATTGTGTGCAGGTTTGTGGGCTACTACTCGGGTGGGGACACCATCAGTTTGAACCCACAAATGTGGACTTGCCAAGCAAGGGGGGTAACCAAGGGCTTAGCCAACCCCCACATGGAACTGCACATAAGGGTACACAGTGCACAATGGAGTATACAACCCAGAAGCCTGGTCAAGAGGAGAGCAGTAGTTTTATTTCTATGGTAATATCTCTGGCTGACGTTGTACCCCCATACAACGTGGGTCAGCAGGTAGAGAGAGGGGTATTGTGTTGGCCACAATTGATAACTGTTAACAATTATACTGATGGCCTTGCAGGTGAACTCCATTATGTTTACTGCGAATCTTATAACGGACGGGGCAGTAATGGGTAAACACATGACTCGGCAACCCCTAACAAGAAGGCCCCTATTGGCACTAAGGGCACCATAGGGATTTCTTCCTAAAAGTGGTTAAATTAGAGATCAGTTGTCGCAACCCCGGGGCGGCCATCAAACATGCCTAGGGGGGGTAAATAAAGCTGTGGTTAAACAGAGAACAGTAGTTCCCAAATTAAGTAGAGGCCATCGAACTCGCCTACGTAAGGGTAAATAAGCCATGCGCAAGCCCACCAAGCATGAGGGCTTGGTTCGACTCTAATTCAAAATCAAATGAAATCAGATGGGCTTGGTGAAGTAGGCATGGTCTCTTTGGTGCATACATCGCAAAGTTCTCCCGATAGGGCCGGTAAACACCTGCAGAGGGAGATGGGAACCAGCCAGTAGGACTGGTAACCATGTCAGAGGTAAATGGGAATTGTCTGGGGCTGGAGAGGCCGTTGAAATTTCTCGCAGGAAGATAAACAGCGCCATGCGCAAATTCACGGAACAGAGGGGTTCCTGGCTTTATCAGACTTGGCTCTTGCATGCCAAATCACAGGATGTTTTGATGTGGATGGGGGTCCATGTGTCTAGTATGGGCATGGACCTGTTTTGTAGGACCTGGACAATGCCCTAGAATCAGCAGGGTGCAAGTAAGAATGCCTATCTTGGTGGTGGGCCCTGGGTATGACGGGTGCCACACCCAGCTGTGGCGGAGTTACAGGGCGATCCAGGGGCTAAATGGTACATAGGGGTACCCTCTTCAGGACCAGAAGAAGGGTGCAAATGCCAAATAGCCCCAGGAAGTCCTTACGGCAGGACCCTGGAGGAACGACGGCGCCCCGTAGTCCTTCGGGCGGTTGTAAACCTGAGCAACCGGGGGCTTGCCTGGATACGCTCCGCCCCCTCAAGGGGCGTGAGTAAATGGGTGGACTGGTGGTCCACAGGATGTAAGGGGTAATCCCCCAAAATGGTTAGCACCGATTGGTTATGCCACGGTGCAATTTGGCTCATCAGGTGGGCAGGCAGCATAGGGGCTGCCTGCCCTTGGATCGCCCGTAAGTTGACCCACCATGTTGGCATATTTCTTATGCAAAATAAACCTGCAGCAATGTTTTCACCAACAACAATGTGTCTTGTGTGTTCTTTATTATGGTATTGCTATATTTGCGGGTTGGGTGTGTTGCCGATATTGGCACTATGCGTGGTAACACACACTTGCCAAAGTTATCAACATCGCATGTGAGGGAGCTTTTGCGCATGAATCAAAAATGGACATTATTGACAAACTGCAAAATATTAACTTACACCTCATTTCACACATACATCTTAATATGATACTATGGCCATTGAAACAAATTTGCTATGATCTGTTAAAGTGCGTTTTCTTCGCTTATGCTAACTAGCAGCGCTTTATTTGTAAGAACATAAGTGCCAGGGCTCTCCTCAGGAGCAAACCACAGCTTGCACCACACATTGTCCCTGCCAGCGCTGCCAATGACAGGACCTACAGAACACTAACCAGCACACTGCTACAAGCCTGACGCCTGACAATTCGGATTGTTCGAGGCACCCAAAGCTATAAGAATGGCTTAGGTGGCTGGTATTAGTTGTTTTTAATATATGTATATTGAATTAATAAACAAATGTTGTTTTGCTCATCTTTTAATTGTACAAACAGCACCACCATGTGGTGACTGACATAAGTGCAGGTATTGACAATTAAGTGCCAGTGCTGAGCACCGGAAACCACCGGCTCAAATTAAGCACTGCTAACTAGGCCAGTCACCTTGTTCCAAAAGGATGGCTCATCATGTTCTTGCTTACGTTTCTAATTCTACTTCACGGTGTCAAGCAAGACGTGTTTTGTTTATTTCCGAATGACACTGCTCTCAAAGAAGTCTCTTTAGCATGGGCTTAGTAGTGTAACAATTTTTCCAAGGATCTTCTGCTTGCATTCATTCACAATGGTTCACTGTTGTGTAGGTGAGGAGTTGTTCAGACACCTCTGCATGTCATTAGCTCAGAGGAGCTGAATCAATATTCATATAGCTGATAGTGCTTAAGGGGTAGGGTTGTATGATAATTTTAAAATCTGTATTCTGATTTGTTAACATTTATTTCTCTGATCACACCACAGTGATTGTCCAGTTTTCATATTTTTCTCTGAGGAAATTTCCAATGTGAACCCATGATTTTATGGGTGAGCCAGAAACTTTTGGGTTGTACTAGGGATGCTGTCCAATTTCTTGTCGATTTTGCTGCACATTTGGGACTCAACATTTTTCGGATTGTGTCTGTATTCTGTATAATTCTGAAATTGATGGCCTATATGGCAACTGATTTCTGTGTAACCCGGTAGTTTCTGCATTCCGTTATCCTGTATTGTACATTTTGAGTTTTTGTAAAAAACCTTTAGAAGTCACTTACTGAGTCAGTCTTTCTTTGACTGACTGTCTTTTGATATGTTGATTTGCACCTTGTCTCCGGGATACATTGCCTCATGACATTAAGGTTAACACAGTCCCCGATCCACCCAACCAATGGGCAGGCTTTAGGGGTACAGCATGCCCACATATAAACACATGCCAACATTAAGTATGTGTGCACACATACCATCATTATCTTGTATTTACCCATGCCAGCATTAGATATGTATGCACACATGCCAACATTGCATATTTCTCTGCATGCCAGCATTATGCATGTATGTATATAAGCCACTGCGCACATATGTACATGTCAACACTGTATATCTATTCACACGTGCCAACTTTATGTATGAAGGCACACATGCAAACATTGGGCGTCTTCATGCATGCGAGTATTGAGAATGTAGACACACATGCCAAATTTGCGTATATGCGTGTGGGCATACACATGCCAAAACTACATATGCATGCACACAAGCAGGCATTGCAAGGATATGTACACATGTCAACATTGCCTATGTATTCACACACAGCAGTATTACCTATGAATGCACACATGCCAACAATGCTAATATTACATATGAATGCACACATGCCAATGATGCTAATATTACGTATGAATGCACACATACTAAGGATGCTAATATTACATATTAATACACACATCCATCAGGGTTCTTATAGAGCGTGGCTAATCACCCGTTAGGGTCTCAAGGCGCTGGGGGTGGGTTCTGCAGTTCAGTTGAAGGGCCAGTTCAGTCGAAGAGCCAGTTCTTGAGGTCCTTCCTGAATTGAGGCAGTGAGGGTGATTGAAAGAGATGAAGAGGAAGAGAGTTCCAGGTCTTTGAGGCGAGGTAGGAGAAGGATCTTCCTCCGGCTGAGGTCTAGCGGATCTGTGGGATATTGGCCAGGGCCAGGTTGGCAGAGCGGAGGTGTCTGGTGGGAGTGTAGAAGAGAGGCCGTGGTTGAGGTATGTAGGTACGGCGTTGTGGAGGGCTTTGTAGGTGTTCGTGAGGAGCTTGAAGGTGATTCTTTTGTTGATCGGGAGCCAGTGGAGTCTCTCAGGTGATCGGCGATGTGGCTGCGGCGGGGGATGTCCACAATAAGTCTTGCGGTGGTGTTCTGGATTCTTTGCAATTTCTTTTGGAGCTTCTTGGTGGTGCTGGCGTAGAGTGTGTTGCCATAGTCGAGTTTGCTGCTGACGAGCATCTGAGTGACCGTTCTACTGGACTCAGTGGGGATCCACTTAAAATCTTCCGAAGCAGGTGGAGCTTGTGGAAGCAGGAGGATGACACATGCCAACAATGCTAATATTACATATGAATGCACACGCGCCAACGATGCTGTTATGTATGAATGCATACACGCCAACGGTGCTAATATTACGTATGAATGCGCACACGCCAACTATGCTAATATTACGTATGAACGCACACATACTAAGGATGCTAATACTACATATGAATGCACACATGCCAACAATGCTAATATGACGTATGAATGCACACAATAATGATGCATATGTTACATATAAATACACAAACACCAACTATATTATGTATGAATGCACACACGCCAACGATGCTAATATTACACATAAATGCTCACACGCCTACGATGCTATTACGTATGACGTATGAATGCACGTACATCAACAATGCTGTTACCTATGAATGCACACACGCCACCGATGCTAATGTTACGTGTGAATGCACACACTTCGACAATGCTGATATTATGTATGAATGCAGACACGCCAACAATGCTAATATTACGTATGAATGCAGATATGCGAACAAAACTGATATTAAGTATGAATGAATACACGCCAACGATACTAAGGTTACGTATAAATACAATCATGCAAACAATGTGTGTAGTAGGCACACGTCAATTCTGCATATGAGCACACACATGGCAATATTTGGAAACGCCCAATTAGCTGATGTTGCTAAAAAAAAAAATTGTCTAAGCCCACATACTTGCTTTGAAGTGAGGGATATTTTAGGAGGGAGAAAATAAAACAATAAAATAAATGAAACATATCCATATATTTGTAGTTTGGCAACGGGTCGAACTAAAGTGCAGGTACGATCTCGTTGCAAAGGCACCACCTTTGCATGTATGTAAGTGCAAAAGCGGCTCCGCCTTTCATCGGGGTAACATTTTCTCCAGCCACAATACATAGAATAGAGAGCTGCAGGAGTGACAAGAGGTGCAGTCTCACCAGACTGCCTGGAGCAACAGAGGGGCAGGGGGGCCTCTCCAGGGAAACAAGCCAGGCCATTCACAGACATAGATTCAACACAATGCTTTGGGTAGTGATATAACTTGCCACACCTTTTGATCCTCACTGACGTCACAGGGTTTAGCTCTTGTCCAATCTGAATACTTCAGTAGCCTCCTATTGGCTGCTAAGAGGATGGGGGAGTGGCGGAAGTTACCAGAAGTAAATGGGTCTCTCAGACCCTTGTTTATTTTCTGTTCCTGCCACTTCTGCTTGACCCCTAAACAGGGGTGTGGAATTTAATAAAATATCGAATTGTCCATGGGGCAGGTTGCTTCATAAATCTACTTGTCCTGAAATAAAATCCACTTGCCCCTTTGGTGTCATATAGTGCGGCGACAAATTATGGCAGCAATCTCATTATATAAGAGCTCTGATATAGCCTCTCTGATTATGCCAGGGCTCGTACCATAGTAGTGTTTGAATACTTGCAATCCCTTTATGTTGCCACGTTTCCGCAGATCTACATACTGGGGCTAAAGGTAGTGGTAGGCAATAGTTCCAGGGTTAGAATGCCCTTTTGAGTCTGTGCAAATCTACTAACTTGCATGTTTTAAGGGTTTTCAACAACTCCTCTCTAATCTTTTCTCAAACTGAGAAATGTTGGAAATTTACTCCCGACAATGGCAGACGTAAACCTTCTTCCAGAGTTGGGAAAAAAGTGGTTGGAGGGAAAGTGAACTTGCAAACACTCAGATTTTCGCATGAGCAAATCTACACATGCATATTTGCTCATGCTAAAATGCAGTTCACAAATATTTTCTAGGAGTACTATTTCATGTCCTACTTCTGTACATTTTTGGGAATTCACGAAAGCCGTATAGCTGCACTTAATGAAAGGACATATACCATGAGTGCACTTATGAGACTTTCTTTATTAATTGGACTCCTAATTTGGTCTGCCGTTGACAGTGGCCTTTTATGTTTATTAAAATTCTGTCTCTCTCTCTCTGTGTATTGGCTGGCTTCACTGTGAGTGACAGCATTCTGCTCTGCCACAAGGAACATATCGGCACACAAAGTAGTTTTGTTCTGTGCCAGTAACTACTGTGGCAGTGTGTGTTTTTTTAGACCAAAAACAATTTTTGATTTTGCCAATGTATGTTATAATGGTGAAAGCCCGGCAACTCTCATACCAATAAGGTTTTACAAAAACCATTCCAAAACAAGTCACACATTGACAAAACTAAAAAGCTGACCACCAATTTCAGACATACTGGCTTTGCCAATGCTGGTTTATTTTTGTTTCCTATAATCTTATAGAAACTGGTTACACTGATTTTCCATTATGGATATTTTTGGGAAATACTAGCATGCATCAACACATGTTACTAAATGATGCTGCAAAGAAATGGTACCTGAAATTTTACAGTAGTTTAGCTAAATGTTTTTTTCCCTGCTTACATTTTTTTAGGAACATTTTATTTTGAAAGCAAAGAATCATCAATTTTGCTTTCAAGCTTCTGCAAATATTTGCATCAAATCAGAGAGCATTCAGGGGGCATTATACAAAGCCTCATATTGCTAAACTTTGAAAACGTGTGCACACATTTTTATACTGGAACCACTGTCAGTAGTGCAGTCAGAGCTTACAACATTTACTTAGAATGCTCACCCTAATAATAAAGGCTTTCAATTAATGAACCATAAATACAAGTTTGAACAGCATTAACTTATGGACAAAAATATTACCTTAACTGCAGACAGTGCCCTTCCCTGATCCATAATGTGGTACTGAAAACTGGCAGCCAAAGGGTTTGTGCTGCAGGGGATTGGGCCTTCTTGTCCCAAGGACAAAATACACATGAAAACTTGTTGCCCTTGACCCCCAAACAATATGTTCTGGGCGTCGGGCAATAGGAATTCCACATCCCTGCCTAAATCCCATGGGCAGTGCCAGGGGTACAGTGGGCTAGCACGGTGCTCCTGGATGACCCTCATTGATGTGCATATGGCCACAGCTCTACAAGTTATGGTGGGTTGGGCTGGGACAGGGACTGCACTTCAACCTTTGTCTGTGTGCACCTGTCAGAGGCTCCAGTTTACACACAGATGATTTTGAGCCATACCTTCTAAGAGTCAGTACACAAAAAGTGGCCACAAATAGTGCAGACGTGTTGCGAACTGACCTATTACCATTCGCAGGGGTCCCAGAATGGCCTGTCCAATTTATATTTGAGACCCATGTGATTGGCTACAAATACAGGGATAATGACCTGCAAGTGACAGAATACCATCATTCCTGTGTTTTCTTTGGAAAATAGACCACCTTTTCTGAAAGCAACCCATGTTTCTTAAAGGAACCGGTGCTTCTTTACTAAAATAAAAGCTTTCTGTTGGAGGACACACTCACACACTCACACTGAGGCTAATACAACTCCCAAAGGAGCCGGGGCCCACGTCGAGAATCAGTTGCCGCCTCCATTGAGGTGTCAATAACCGATGGATGGTTTGCACCTGGACATGGGGCCACGAACCATATATGCATTGCATACCGAATGCAGTTTGGAAGGAACACCCCCCCTTTCTGTACCCTTACAAATCACGATTTGGTGTGGCTCACGAAAGCCATTTCACGAGTCAGAAAAACGTTTCTGGCTCGCATGTTGGGTTTTGGCTCAGTTACTTTTGTGATAAACAGATGGCTTTCACCTTGTCGCCGAGGGACGAACAACGCTCCGTCACCCCTCTCCCTGGCCCGCCCTTTCTGGTGCTCTCCTCACCCCCCCCCCCTCCTCCTCAGAAACTGTCAGGCAGCCAGCCAGTCTGCAGAACAACAGCGTTCAAGGTCCTTGATAAAAGGAGGAGTTTCCAAGAGCTGAAGCGGAAGGGATGTAGGAGGGGGGCACAAGGGCCCCCGTCACAGAGAGGTCTGGGGTCCTTGCACTACCACACCTGGGGGCGTCTCACAGTTTTCTTACAAAGCGTATTTCAGGACAGATTACTTGATTGCAAACGGGTTCGACAAGACTTGCCAAAGGAAATACACAGAATGCATGAAATGAAGCAGAAATGTTAATTTTGGACTCGGGCTTTCCAGGCACTCCCCAGGGCAGCCTTCACCCAGGGAGTGCCCGCAAGCTGCCGCCTGGCACAGTGGGTCCAGGGTTGACGTCTGTTATTCCACGAACTCATTAGACGCACATGTGCCAACACCGAGCCCACAATAATGAGGAGTGAACAAGAGAACACAGCATCTTTGTGAGAGGTCTGTCGGTTCATCAGAAACATCTTTGGGGGGGGCATTTCCAGCTGTTGGTCGCGCTGTGTGTGTGCCCTTGCATTAATGATGTGCTGGTAATGTATGTTTTGGGTTCTGCAGATTTATTTTTAATGAGGGCGCAAGCAGTGCTTAATTTGTATAAAAAAAAAAATAAGTGCCAGGGCTATCACCGGGAAGCCACTGCAGCTTGCACCACATATTGCCCCTGCCATGCTGCCAATAATAGTAACAACACAACTACTAACCATCACACTCCTACAAGTGTGACAATTCAGACAATTCCAGGCTCTTAAAGCCATAAGAATGGCTTGTGCAGCAGGTAACACTCATTTTTAATGAATATTGAATTAATAATTAACTGTTGTTGTGGTCATGTCTAAATTAACCAGACAGTGCCACCTTGTGGCAGACTGTCACAAGATCCAGTGTTGACAATTAAGTGTTGGTGCCCAGCACTGGAAACCACCGGCTCAAATTAAGCACTGGGCGCAAGGTCCCTCGTGGAGCCTGATGCCCTGGTTAATTCATTCATCCGGCTAAAATATGTCTGTCCATTCGCCCCATAAACACCCTTTGTGGTCAATACCCAGTGGCGTAGCCTGGGGTCAGGGGCCCTAGAGCAAGCAATGAAGCTAGGCACCTTAGCTGGTATTGAAATACTGCTATAAATGAGGCGCAGCGCGCCCATCACAGCCCTGGACTTCGGTGTCACTGCCCCTGCTACACTAATTGAATTTACGAGTCTCCAAGTTCTTCATTCTACTCGCCTCTCCTCCCAAATCCAGCCTGCTCGCCTCTCATCTCCTTCACCCATCGTCTCTATCCTCTTCCTCGGTCTTTCACTCATCTTCCTCTCCTTTCCTCCTTCTCTCCTTGTTTCTGGTTCCTTTCTCTTCCTTTTCCCTGCCCACTTTGCTCCTGCTTATCTCCTTTCTCTTTTTTGCTTCACCTTATTTCCTTTTCCAATTCTGCCACTTTTTCCTGCCCTCCTCCCCATTCGTCTACCCTCTCCTTTTCTTTCATCCTTTCCTCTCACTTCTTTATTGTTCCTTTAGTCTCTACTCCCTCTGTGCCCCTCACATGACCAAGCCCCTGTCATGTACTATATCTTAACAAACAACAGAACAGGCAGTCTCTGAAATAACCAGCAGGGCAGACTGCGTCCCCTCCCACTTGCGGACCCCGGTGCACTGCACCAGCTGCACCAATGGTAGCTGCACCCCTGTCAACACAGCTTTTGTGTGAAAAGGACCGTTTTAATATTTTAACAGTCTCCTGAATCAACTAACAGAATTTACCAATGCGTGTTTCACCCACCACAGCTCAACCCCATCATGCTGGTCACAGCCCCCTACAGAGGTGGTACAGAGGGTTCTTTTAGCAGTTTTTATACAGCGGGGATTTGGCCCAAAGGCATTAGAGTGTTTACAAGAGAGCAGGAAGCAAGTTCTGGTTAACAGACATCATAAAACAACCTATTAGCACCAGGAAAACAAGGAACAAACAGTTCATACCCGCAAGGACATTACAGGATAAGAAGTAGTTAGCTAACCCTGGTAGGAAATATGCAGTAAGTAACTAAGGGGCCCATTAGGATGGCGGGCAGATCGCCCCCGCCGGGCCGGCGGTAGCCACCGTTGGCCTGGCGGGGTAGATCCGCCCGCCATCCTTGCCTGATTGACCACCCGCCATATTAGTATGGCTGGGGTGTCCGCGGCGGACGGAAAGACCGTCCGTCGCTTTTCCGCCGGTCGACTCGTCGACCGGGCGCAAAAAGGGCATATTATGATGCAGGCGGTGAATCGCCTTTCCATGGCGGCGTTGCCGCCATGGAAAGGCATGCGGTTCTTGCTTTCGGGGGCCCGTTGCGGGCCCCAGGGTGTTGGGGGGTGGGGGGTGCACATGGGGATACCTATGGTACCCCCCTCATTGCCATGCACTACGTGGCAGGCACCACGTGGTGCCTGCCATGTAGTGCATGGCAATGCTGTGCACAGTCCTTTCACATTGCGAGCGGGTCTGCAGCCAGCAGATCCACCTGCAATGTAAAAGGGCCAGGATGCGCCCGCCAGTGTGGCGGGCGCATCCTAATTCACATGGCGGGACCGCCGCAACTTCGGCGGTCGGTCCCTGGCTCCCTTGCGATGGCGGGCGGACTTTGTCCGCCCTCCATCGTAATGGACCCCTTGCCACCCCTTAGAGAGCAGAGACAACAAACATACGTAACAGGAAAGACAAATCAAGTCGACATCAGAGTTTCCTACGATTCCCGCTTTAACCAAAGTGTTTCTCAAAAAAAGGATTTTGAGTTTCATTTTGAATGTGAACAGAGTCCAGACAAGAGTTTGCAGGAAAGGCCGGTAGGAGGGAGCTCCAAAGCTTGTTGCGTTGCTAGAGAATGCCTGTCTCATGCAGCATTCTTGCCTGAGTCAGAGGTTCGAGCAGGAGTGACTATGCGTTTCTTGGTCCTCATTGAGCTACAGAGACTTTCAGTTTTCCAATCAGGTAGGAAGGAGTGGAGCTGTGCAGTACATTAGGAGTGTTGCATGCGACCTTAAAATGGGCTTTTGCATCGATGGAGAGCTATTGCAGGGTACGAAGAATAGGCGAGATGGGGCTGGATTTCTTGTGGCCTGTCGCAAAGAGGGCAGCAGCGTGGAGCCCTGCTCTCAGAGGAGCTAAATGCCCTGTAGGAGGACCAGAGAGGAGCGAGTAACCATAATCTAGTCTTGAAAGAACTAGTGTCTGGATCACAGGTTTCCAGTCCAGCTCTGGAAAGAACTGCCTGAGGCCCCAGAGTAAATTTGACCGGTGGCAGCTCTATTGACATGGATGAGATGTGGCTTTGGAGGTCTAGACGGTTGACTAGATGGTTGGCAAAGATAAAGCCCAACGATCTGGCATTCTCCACAATGGCTGGATTGCTGTTCAGGGGAGAGTAGGGTTCCAGCCACTCTTGGACAGGGAGGCTGTTTTTTATTGAGAGATTAGTAGACATTCAGTTACAGTTGGATTGAATTATAAGTGGTGGTTGGTCATCAATTGTTGAAGCTTGTTGAGGTTAGAGGAGAACAGACGTCAAGGAAGATATTTTCAGGGAGATCTGGGTATCGTCCGTAAACGGATGATAGGGTAAACACGATTTTTTCACAATTTTGCCAAGAGATTGAAAATATAGATTAAGCCCCATGGAACCACTTGTTTGAGGTTGGTTCCGTATTTTCACTTCATGTGAACAGTTAGACAAATAATGTAAAACAACTTTAGGACTGCCCCATCGATGCCCATCCATTCCTTCAGGATGCTTATCGGACTGTGGTGTTTGACTATACTGAAGGCAGCTGAATGGTCCAGGAGCACGAGTAGAGAGTCAGAGGTGGCGAGAGTCATCCACAGTTTGAAGAAGGACCGTTTCTGTGCTACAAATGTGCCTGAAGCCAGATTGGAAAATATCCAAGAGGTTATTGGACTGGATGTGGGATGCTTCGCAGCTTTCGAAGACCTTCCCTATGAAGGGAAGTGCTGATATTGCGGCGAAAGTTGTTCAGGTCATTGGTGTTGGGCTTTTTCAAGATTAAGAAAACCTACTTAAATTTAAGACTGTTGAGGTAAACACCTTGCTTCAGTGAGGAGTTCACTAGGGAAGTCCAGTGCGGAATCAGCATCTTGGCCATGTCCTTTCTCAGTGAGGAGTTCACTAGGGAAGTCCAGTGCGGAATCAGCATCTTGGCCATGTCCTTGCTTCAGTGAGGAGTTCACTAGGGAAGTCCAGTGCGGTATCAGCATCTTGGCCATGTCCTTGCTTCAGTGAGGAGTTCACTAGGGAAGTCCAGTGCGGTATCAGCATCTTGGCCATGTCCTTGCTTCAGTGAGGAGTTCACTAGGGAAGTCCAGTGCGGTATCAGCATCTTGGCCATGTCCTTGCTTCAGTGAGGAGTTCACTAGGGAAGTCCAGTGCGGTATCAGCATCTTGGCCATGTCCTTGCTCAGTGAGGAGTTCACTAGGGAAGTCCAGTGCGGTATCAGCATCTTGGCCATGTCCTTGCTCAGTGAGGAGTTCACTAGGGAAGTCCAGTGCGGAATCAGCATCTTTGCCATGTCCTTGCTCAGTGAGGAGTTCACTAGGGAAGTCCAGTGCGGTATCAGCATCTTGGCCATGTCCTTGCTCAGTGAGGAGTTCACTGGGGAAGTCCAGTGCGGTATCAGCATCTTGGCCATGTCCTTGCTCAGTGAGGAGTTCACTAGGGAAGTCCAGTGCGGAATCAGCATCTTGGCCATGTCCTTGCTCAGTGAGGAGTTCACTAGGGAAGTCCAGTGCGGAATCAGCATCTTGGCCATGTCCTTGCTCAGTGAGGAGTTCACTAGGGAAGTCCAGTGCGGTATCAGCATCTTGGCCATGTCCTTGCTCAGTGAGGAGTTCACTAGGGAAGTCCAGTGCGGTATCAGCATCTTGGCCATGTCCTTGCTTCAGTGAGGAGTTCACTAGGGAAGTCCAGTGCGGTATCAGCATCTTGGCCATGTCCTTGCTCAGTGAGGAGTTCACAAGGGAAGTCCAGTGCGGTATCAGCATCTTGGCCATGTCCTTGCTCAGTGAGGAGTTCACTAGGGAAGTCCAGTGCGGAATCAGCATCTTGGCCATGTCCTTGCTTCAGTGAGGAGTTCACTAGGGAAGACCAGTGCGGTATCAGCATCTTGGCCATGTCCTTGCTCAGTGAGGAGTTCACTAGGGAAGTCCAGTGCGGTATCAGCATCTTGGCCATGTCCTTGCTCAGTGAGGAGTTCACTAGGGAAGTCCAGTGCGGAATCAGCATCTTGGCCATGTCCTTGCTCAGTGAGGAGTTCACTAGGGAAGTCCAGTGCGGTATCAGCATCTTGGCCATGTCCTTGCTCAGTGAGGAGTTCACTGGGGAAGTCCAGTGCGGTATCAGCATCTTGGCCATGTCCTTGCTCAGTGAGGAGTTCACTAGGGAAGTCCAGTGCGGAATCAGCATCTTGGCCATGTCCTTGCTCAGTGAGGAGTTCACTAGGGAAGTCCAGTGCGGAATCAGCATCTTGGCCATGTCCTTGCTCAGTGAGGAGTTCACTAGGGAAGTCCAGTGCGGTATCAGCATCTTGGCCATGTCCTTGCTCAGTGAGGAGTTCACTAGGAAGTCCAGTGCGGTATCAGCATCTTGGCCATGTCCTTGCTTCAGTGAGGAGTTCACTAGGGAAGTCCAGTGCGGTATCAGCATCTTGGCCATGTCCTTGCTCAGTGAGGAGTTCACAAGGGAAGTCCAGTGCGGTATCAGCATCTTGGCCATGTCCTTGCTCAGTGAGGAGTTCACTAGGGAAGTCCAGTGCGGAATCAGCATCTTGGCCATGTCCTTGCTCAGTGAGGAGTTCACTAGGGAAGTCCAGTGCGGAATCAGCATCTTGGCCATGTCCTTGCTCAGTGAGGAGTTCACTAGGGAAGTCCAGTGCGGTATCAGCATCTTGGCCATGTCCTTGCTCAGTGAGGAGTTCACTAGGGAAGTCCAGTGCGGTATCAGCATCTTGGCCATGTCCTTGCTCAGTGAGGAGTTCACTAAGGAAGTCCAGTGCGGTATCAGCATCTTGGCCATGTCCTTGCTCAGTGAGGAGTTCACTAGGGAAGTCCAGTGCAGTATCAGCATCTTGGCCATGTCCTTGCTCAGTGAGGAGTTCACTAGGGAAGTCCAGTGCGGTATCAAGTCCAGTGCGGTATCAGCATCTTGGCCCTGTCCTTGCTTCAGTGAGGAGTTCACTAGGGAAGTCCAGTGCGGTATCAGCATCTTGGCCATGTCCTTGCTCAGTGAGGAGTTCACTAGGGAAGTCCAGTGCGGTATCAGCATCTTGGCCATGTCCTTTCTCAGTGAGGAGTTCACTAGGGAAGTCCAGTGCGGTATCAGCATCTTGGCCATGTCCTTGCTCAGTGAGGAGTTCACTAGGGAAGTCCAGTGCGGTATCAGCATCTTGGCCATGTCCTTGCTCAGTGAGGAGTTCACTAGGGAAGTCCAGTGTGGAATCAGCATCTTGGCCATGTCCTTGCTTCAGTGAGGAGTTCACTAGGGAAGTCCAGTGCGGTATCAGCATCTTGGCCATGTCCTTGCTCAGTGAGGAGTTCACTAGGGAAGTCCAGTGCGGTATCAGCATCTTGGCCATGTCCTTGCTCAGTGAGGAGTTCACTAGGGAAGTCCAGTGCGGTATCAGCATCTTGGCCATGTCCTTGCTCAGTGAGGAGTTCACTAGGGAAGTCCAGTGCGGTATCAGCATCTTGGCCAAGTCCTTGCTCAGTGAGGAGTTCACTAGGGAAGTCCAGTGCGGTATCAGCATCTTGGCCATGTCCTTGCTCAGTGAGGAGTTCACTAGGGAAGTCCAGTGCGGTATCAGCATCTTGGCCATGTCCTTGCTCAGTGAGGAGTTCACTAGGGAAGTCCAGTGCGGTATCAGCATCTTGGCCATGTCCTTGCTCAGTGAGGAGTTCACTAGGGAAGTCCAGTGCGGTATCAAGTCCAGTGCGGTATCAGCATCTTGGCCATGTCCTTGCTTCAGTGAGGAGTTCACTAGGGAAGTCCAGTGCGGTATCAGCATCTTGGCCATGTCCTTGCTTCAGTGAGGAGTTCACTAGGGAAGTCCAGTGCGGTATCAGCATCTTGGCCATGTCCTTGCTTCAGTGAGGAGTTCACTAGGGAAGTCCAGTGCAGAATCAGCATCTTGGCCATGTCCTTGCTCAGTGAGAAGTTCACTAGGGAAGTCCAGTGCGGAATCAGCATCTTGGCCATGTCCTTGCTCAGTGAGGAGTTCACTAGGGAAGTCCAGTGCGGTATCAGCATCTTGGCCATGTCCTTGCTTCAGTGAGGAGTTCACTAGGGAAGTCCAGTGCGGTATCAGCATCTTGGCCATGTCCTTGCTTCAGTGAGGAGTTCACTAGGGAAGTCCAGTGCAGAATCAGCATCTTGGCCATGTCCTTGCTCAGTGAGGAGTTCACTAGGGAAGTCCAGTGCGGAATCAGCATCTTGGCCATGTCCTTGCTCAGTGAGGAGTTCACTAGGGAAGTCCAGTGCGGTATCAGCATCTTGGCCATGTCCTTGCTCAGTGAGGAGTTCACTAGGGAAGTCCAGTGCGGAATCAGCATCTTGGCCATGTCCTTGCTCAGTGAGGAGTTCACTAGGGAAGTCCAGTGCGGTATCAGCATCTTGGCCATGTCCTTGCTCAGTGAGGAGTTCACTAGGGAAGTCCAGTGCGGTATCAGCATCTTGGCCATGTCCTTGCTCAGTGAGGAGTTCACTAGGGAAGTCCAGTGCGGTATCAACATCTTGGCCATGTCCTTGCTCAGTGAGGAGTTCACTAGGGAAGTCCAGTGCGGTATCAGCATCTTGGCCATGTCCTTGCTCAGTGAGGAGTTCACTAGGGAAGTCCAGTGCGGTATCAAGTCCAGTGCGGTATCAGCATCTTGGCCATGTCCTACTTCAGTGAGGAGTTCACTAGGGAAGTCCAGTGCGGTATCAGCATCTTGGCCATGTCCTTGCTCAGTGAGGAGTTCACTAGGGAAGTCCAGTGCGGTATCAGCATCTTGGCCATGTCCTTGCTCAGTGAGGAGCTCACTAGGGAAGTCCAGTGCGGTATCAGCATCTTGGCCATGTCCTTGCTCAGTGAGGAGTTCACTAGGGAAGTCCAGTGCGGTATCAGCATCTTGGCCATGTCCTTGCGCAGTGAGGAGTTCACTAGGGAAGTCCAGTGCGGTATCAGCATCTTGGCCATGTCCTTGCTCAGTGAGGAGTTCACTAGGGAAGTCCAGTGCGGTATCAGCATCTTGGCCATGTCCTTGCTCAGTGAGGAGTTCACTAGGGAAGTCCAGTGCGGAATCAGCATCTTGGCCATGTCCTTGCTTCAGTGAGGAGTTCACTAGGGAAGTCCAGTGCGGTATCAGCATCTTGGCCATGTCCTTGCTCAGTGAGGAGTTCACTAGGGAAGTCCAGTGCGGTATCAGCATCTTGGCCATGTCCTTGCTCAGTGAGGAGTTCACTAGGGAAGTCCAGTGCGGTATCAGCATCTTGGCCATGTCCTTGCTCAGTGAGGAGTTCACTAGGGAAGTCCAGTGCGGTATCAGCATCTTGGCCATGTCCTTGCTCAGTGAGGAGTTCACTAGGGAAGTCCAGTGCGGAATCAGCATCTTGGCCATGTCCTTGCTCAGTGAGGAGTTCACTAGGGAAGTCCAGTGCGGAATCAGCATCTTGACCATGTCCTTGCTCAGTGAGGAGTTCACTAGGGAAGTCCAGTGCGGTATCAGCTTCTTGGCCATGTCCTTGCTCAGTGAGGAGTTCACTAGGGAAGTCCAGTGCTGTATCAGCATCTTGGCCATGTCCTTGCTCAGTGAGGAGTTCACTAGGGAAGTCCAGTGGGGAATCAGCATCTTGGCCATGTCCTTGCTCAGTGAGGAGTTCACTAGGGAAGTCCAGTGCGGTATCAGCATCTTGGCCATGTCCTTGCTCAGTGAGGAGTTCACTAGGGAAGTCCAGTGCGGTATCAGCATCTTGGCCATGTCCTTGCTCAGTGAGGAGTTCACTAGGGAAGTCCAGTGCGGTATCAGCATCTTGGCCATGTCCTTGCTTCAGTGAGGAGTTTACTAGGGAAGTCCAGAGCGGTATCAGCATCTTGGCCATGTCCTTGCTCAGTGAGGAGTTCACTAGGGAAGTCCAGTGCGGAATCAGCATCTTGGCCATGTCCTTGCTCAGTGAGGAGTTCACTAGGGAAGTCCAGTGCGGAATCAGCATCTTGGCCATGTCCTTGCTCAGTGAGGAGTTCACTAGGGAAGTCCAGTGCGGAATCAGCATCTTGGCCATGTCCTTGCTCAGTGAGCCAGGCAAAGCTTCACAAAGCTGACTGGAAGGTTTGACTTTAGTTATAGTTTCAAGTGAATCTGCTCAGAGATGTGTCAAACTGTGACCAGGTCCACTGGGCTTTGCAGGCCAGCGTGCAAACATCTGGGATAGTGGATTTTGGCAGAAGTGATTGCTCAATAGGCATAACTTTCTCTGCAAAGAAGAACACACATTCTTCCCATTTTGATGCTGGTGTGGAGACGTTGCTGGTGAAGGAGTGGGAGTTTGATGATATCTTAAAGTAGCTTTGGGTGATTTTTAGGGCATCAAGCATGGGTTTAATATGGCTAGATTTAGCTTTGAAAATGCTTGATTTGTAGTTTCTCCTGGCAACCCTCAGAAAAGTAATATTCGATGGCGCTTATCTCCAGATTTTCTTAACCCTATAAATCGGTCCATCAGCATATGGCACTCCCTCCCCAGTGTATCTGTCAGTCATTTGCCAACACTGGAGATCGTTACAAATGAACCTCCGGCGCTCGCACTGGAGGATTCCTTTTTTTTTTTTTTACGAAAGGGCCTGGGCGACATGGAAATGCTTCTTCATCAGCCCCTGCACCCTTCCTGCCCATCTGTGACATCAGCGCGCCGCGAGGTGCACTGATGTCATAGATTCTTATGGGCGGCGGCAAAGACAACAGGTGTGTTCTTGCTCTGCGGACCGGTGGAGCTTCCCCTTTCCAACGATGCCTTCCTGACATGTTTTCCTGGCTGTAGATCGTGGTTGCACTGCGATCCACAGAAAGGAAAACCACTAGGCAACAAGGGCCTTTTTTGGGTGGGCTAATCCCCTCCCCCCAGTACAAATTAAAAAAAAAAAAAAGTCATTTATCTTAGGGGCACGATTGTACTCTCGGGAGGGGGGGGATAAAAAACTAGATTAATAAAACAATGAAATTGTCAGGGGGATGGCCCTACAGCCATATGGGCCGACCCCCTGTGGGCCCTAATTGGGGAGAATGAGGCTGATCGCGGCTCCCGTGGGGAACCACACATTTCCTAAAAAAAATGAGTGGCCGGGGGTCGTTTTGGCCCATTTGAGCTACAAACATTGTTCATATATGTATATCTGCAGATTATGCAGAGATTGTAAATGTGGCATTTTTAAAAAATAAATATGTTTTTTCCCCTGGGGGTGCCATTGCGCTTCCAGGGGAAAAACACCCATATATTAAAAAAAAAAAAAAAGCCACATAATCAGTCATCCCTACATAATCTGCAGTTTTATATTAAAAAATGCTTGTAGTTCAAATGGGTCAAAAGTGAGTACAAACGTGGTAACATGTCCGCACGCAGTAGAAGGACCTGCGCAAAGGTTGACGGGTAATCATTCAGTGGCTTATTTATGCATTCGGTTGCTATCCTGGTGCTAATGAGGGCGAATCTTTGCCCAGGCAGTATTAAGTTTTCAAATCACAAAAGAGTAATACAGTCAAGAAAAGTGCAGCATTGTGTCGCATAATTTGACTTTTTTGCCGCATAATTTAGTAAACCCTCACATAATTTGATGCTCTTCCACCACATGATTCCAGTGACCCTGGTGATAGTACTGTGAGTTTTCACAAGGAGTATGCCTGCACACAAAGTTGCAGGGACTACTGCATGAATGTGTGCTTTTGACAACAAAGGTAGATGTTTGGTTTCAGAAATTACTTTTATACTGGCAACTGTCTTTTTTTAGTGTCTTTGAAGAACCTGCAGATTCAGGAGCCCATATGCGTAATTTTGTGTTTATTTACACACACAGACACACACACACACGCACCCACACACCCACACACACACCCTTGCTTGATTTAGAATAATACTTCTGTCTTCTGCCCAGGACAGTGCTTTAGAAGGAAGGTTTTAGCCAGTCAGCAAAGATGGTGTCTCGGTGGATGACTCTTGCCCAGGCCCTTAATATGGTTATTGAGGACAGCTCCGAGGAAGGATCAGAGACTGAGATTGCATCTGAGGGACAGGAAAATGGAACAGAATCTGGAAGAGATTTTCCAGTCGGCGGAGTTCCATCCGATGACTCATCTTCCAGTGATTCTGAGGGACATGACGATGGCAGTCGTGCTGTTCCTTTGCAAGCACAATCTGTGCAGCGGAGCGACCGTAGCAGGTTAGACCAACCCAGAGAGCAGGCACGTGCAGCGGCAAGCACAGACGGAGCGCTCTCTTGGCAGCTCCAAAATTTAGTCAGCCCTAAATTCTGCCTTTCACTGGCAACCCTGGATGTAAAGTTGATATGGCCAATTTTTTGCCAATTGACTACTTCCATCTCTTTTTGGATGTTGACTTCCTTGAACAAATTGTGCAGCAAACAAATGTGTGTGCTGAACAATTTCTGAGGGAGCATGGAGGCACTCTAGGGAATCCTTCTAGGGCACACCAGTGGACTTACACTTCACTTGAAGAGCTGAAGATATTTTTGGGCCTTACTCTCAAAATGGATTTAGTAAACAAACCAAGCTTGCAGTCCTACTGGTCTACACGCAGTTTGGGTAACACCCACCTTTACTCTGTACATGAGCAGAGATCGTTCTTTCTATTGCAACGTATGCTGCATTTCAATGACAATTTTGCTTCTTTGCTTTCCATGACAGGTTGTTCAAAATGTGGCCTGCCGTGGAACATTTGTCTGCCAGGTTTCCAGAGGTTTATTCTCCTGTAAAGAATATAGAGATGTAGGACTCCTTGATCCTGTACAAATGGCGACTGCTATTCGGGCAGTACTTTGCAAGCAAAATAGCTCACTATGGCATCAAGTTGTACATGCTGTGTGAGAACTCTACTGGCTATGTGTACAGTTTGAGAGTGTATACAGGGAAGGACTCCACTCTAAGCCCTATAGGTTGCCCTCCCACACTAGGGGGCACAGGAAAGATTGTATGGGAGCTTGTCCAGCCACGCCTTCACAAAGGTTATAACCTTTATGTGGACAACTTCTATACAGGAGTAGAGCTATTCAGTGAGCTATACAAAGCTGGAAATGTGGCATGAGGTACAGTATGTTGTCGCAAAGGATTCCCGCAGGAACTTGTCCGTAAAAAGCTCCAAAAATCCCAGAACACTACGTTGCGTTCCAACGAACTGCTCACAGTCAAGTTCTCTAATAGGTGTGATGTGCATGTGCTCACTACAATTCAGGATGAGAGCACTACCCCATCACTGTCGGGGTCAGGTGGCCGAAGATCACAAGCCAACCTGTATACTTGATTACAACAAGTACATGGGCGGAGTGGAAAAGAATGACCAGGTTCGTTAGCCATACAATGCAAGTTGTAAAACTCGCACTTGGTATAAGCTGTTTACCTACCAGATCTAGATGGCAACATACAATGTGTATGTTGTTTATCGTCAGACACTAGATAATGGGGGAGGGTGGACAAGGAGGAGCTAAATGAAGGTCCGGTGACTCGTGCTCCTGAGCCTAATGACTTAATCCCACTGGAGTCACTGTTCCTATGTAGAGAGAAAGACTAAAGTCGTCTTAATACTGTGGTACTTGGGGACAGTGTGTCCTGATCTTGGTGCCCTTACACAACCCCAGGATGTCATGCTTCATCATTGGGCAATGCTCCTCGTCGGGCCGGCGCTACAATGCCCTGCGGGTCCCCCGAAGGGTCGCTTTGTCGCAGATCTTTTCAGGATAAAGCTGTGTGGGTGCGTGGGGGTGAGTGGCAGTGAAGTCCTAAAGTGAGATCTAAAAGATGGCTGGAGGGGTGGCTCAACGATTTATTAGAAAAAATATCCCTCTGCCAACATTAAAAACCAAAAAGGTTGTGCTGCTGAGAGGGAGATAATGGCCCTCAGTTGCAAGAGGAATCTAGCATGACCCTAATGGACATGTTTGGTGGTCCATATGTTTTGCACTACCTATTGGTCTCAGGAGGAGATCCCAAGCGCTTCTTCAGGACCGAAAAGAGTGCTGTGTAAAAAAGGGGCAAAAGTGAGTGGCCTATATACGTTAATGTAGTGCCACTAAAGGTTGATACAGTATTCTGGAACGACAAAAAAGAAGAAGAAAGCAAGAGAAGATAAGCGT
Organism: Calotriton arnoldi; assembly: GCA_963921515.1. Classification (NCBI taxonomy): domain Eukaryota; kingdom Metazoa; phylum Chordata; class Amphibia; order Caudata; family Salamandridae; genus Calotriton; species Calotriton arnoldi. Next base: position 95,823 of record CAWUFW010005279.1, on the reverse strand, counting down.
AGTTAATGCATCCATACCCTCTATTAAGGGTAGTCCTTAAAAACAAGCGTGAACCTGGGTTTCCATTGGTGCGCGAGGTGCACGTAGTATATTATCGTCTATGGTGAATGTCCAGATAGTGGATCAAAATGCAGGCTATGGACATGTAGTGACAATACAAGACGAACGGACATATAATGGTGCTTAGGGCACAATGTCAATTTTGTGAAAAGGACACAAAAACACATAGTTGTAAGTAGAGCACTTGATCGCTACCAAGGTAGGTAAGTGTTGTCACATCGTCTAAACTAGGTAGCACCATTGATGGCAAACCTCAGGTCACTGTGTACAATAATGTGTTTCAATTATCGTTATGAGCTTACCTAGATGTTAAGAGGAAATTGCCCCATGAGATGCGGCTTTGGGTATCCTCGAGACCTGTTATGAGGAGTTATGGCATCAGGTAAGGCAGACACAGGTAGCGGAGCGCATGCAGCCGTGCTATCAGGTTGCAATGCGTGCGTTATGGCGGCGCGGTAGTACTTACTGTTTCTCGTAGGTTTGTATGACCCGGTCACCTACCCGACCTCACGCCGACTCTGCTGCGGCTGAAATGTGAACACTGCTGTGTTTAAGTAGCGGTGCGGAGACCGGCGTGTGGGCATATTCACCTGCTGCTTTTTGTTGAATCCTGTGCAGGTTGCACTGAGTGCATCTGCGCATGTACGGGTGCCATATTAGGTTGGGCACGTGCAGGGGTGTGCCTATTGTGTGTGTCAGCGCTAGTGTGGGCCCCATCTATAAATGTAGTTTAACCATACGCTAGTGTCTGTAAAGTGTCCGGGTAATGAATATTGATGGTGTATCATAGTCCAGTATACTATGTTGTATTCGGAACACTACTATGCAAGGTGTCAAGCATAGTACTAAAACACTGGCACATCATCAACACAGGGGACCTCCAACTGGAACGTCCAAGATTTGCGTTTAAACGAACACAGCGGTGTTCACATTTCAGCCGCAGCAGAGACGGCGTGAGGTCAGGTAGGTGACCGTGCCATACAAACCTACGAGAAACTGTAAGTACTACCGCGCCGCCATTGCATTGCAACTCGATAGCACGGCTGCATGCGCTCCGCTACCTGTGTCTGCCTTACCTGATGCCATAACTCCTCATAACAGGTCTCGAGGATACCCAAAGCCGCATCTCATGGGGCAATTTCCTCTTAACACCTAGGTAAGCTCATAACGATAATTGAAACGCATTATTGTACACAGTGACCTGAGGTTTGCCATCAATGGTGCTACCTAGTTTAGACGATGTGACAACACTTACCTACTTTGGCAGCGATCAAGTGCTCTACTTTCAACTATGTGTTTTTGTGTCCTTTTCACAAAATTGACATTGTGCCCTGAGCACCATTATATGTCCGTTCATCTTGTATTGTCACTACATGTCCTTAGCCTGCATTTTGATCCACTATCTGGACATTCACCATAGACGATAATATACTACGTGCACCTCGCGCACCAATGGAAACCCAGGTTCACGCTTGTTTTTAAGGACTACCCTTAATGGAGGGTATGGATGCATTAACTACGCTTACCTTTCTTCTTCTTTGTCGTCGTTCCAGAATACTATATCAACCTTTAGTGGCACTACATTAACGTATATAGGCCATTCACTTTTACCCTTTTACACAGCACTCTTTTCGGTCCTGAAGAAGCGCTTGGGATCTCCTCCTAAAACCAATAGGTAGCGCGAAACATGTTGACCACCAAACATGTCCACTAGGGTCATGCTAGATTCCACTTGCTACTGAGGGCCATTATCTCCCTCTGAGCAGCACAACCTTTTGGTTTTTAATGTTGGCAGAGGGATATTTTTCTAATAAATCGTTGAGCCACCCCTCCAGCCATCTTTTAGATCTCACTTTAGGACTTCACTGCCACTCACCCCCACGCACCCACACAGCTTTATCCTGAAAAGATCTGCGACAAAGCGACCCTTCGGGGGACCCGCAGGGCATTGCAGCGCCGGCCTGACGAGGAGCATTGTCCAATGATGAAGCATGACATCCTTGGGGTTGTGTAAGGGCACCAAGATCAGGACACACTGTCCCCAAGTACCACAATATTAGGACGACTTTAGTCTTTCTCTCTACATAGGAACAGTGACTCCAGTGGGATTAAGTTTATCATCAGACCACAATGGGAAGACTCATGTCTTTCCTTGACTTTCAGTTGACTGTCATTGAAAGTCTTACTGCTACAGAAGCTGCAGCCTCACCTTCATATGCTCTGGAGGTCGTGGCAAGGCTGTAGGATCGACACTTTGCCTAGCGCATTACTGAAACAGCTAAAAAGACTCAACCATGTTGTCGTTGTAGAGTCTGCTCTAAGCAAGGAAAGAGACAGGAGAGTCGTGTTTACTGTACCAAGTGCCCATCTCAGCCATCCCTGTGTTTTTTCTTACTTGCTTTATGTTGTACCATACCAAAGTGAAGTATTGGGAAGTTGGCTGAGTTGGAGCTGCCATTAGGTAAAGCTTTCAATGGCTGTGCATGGATACCTACCTTCCATGGGCCACTACTTCACTAGGCAAGCAGCCGTAGAATATTTGTTCCTCTACTTGAGGAAATCATCGGCTTGCTTATGGCCTGCTCGGCATCTTTATCACCCGTCAGAACGTGGTAGGTGTTCTATTCGCCGATTAACAAGTGCATTATAGTCCCCACACTGCACATAATGGTGGACAGGACATAAGCCACGTTGTCACAGAGTACCCTGTGTGGCAAAAATGTAAAGTCTTGACTAGTTTTTTAAGTGCTTTTTAGGGAACTTAAGTATACAACACAAGTGCCACCCTGATTGCCCACGAGACCCAGAGTAAGTGTAATAAGCCAAACAAATGTCCAGTGAGACTAATTCACCTACACTTCTATTTGCTTTGAAAGTGTGCAAACTCAATTAGTAACTTGTATCCTAAACAGTGTTATTCAATCAGGGGTTTATATAGCGCACTACTCACCCGTGAGGGTCTCAAGGCGCTGGGGGGGAGGGGGCGGCGGCTACGGGTCAGTCGAAGAGCCAGGTCTTGAGGTCCTTCCTGAACGTGTGCAGGGTCGGGGAGCGTCTGATGTTCACAGGGAGCTTGTTCCAGGTTTTCGCTGCGATGTAGGAGAAAGCTCTCCCGCCGGTTCTGTTTCTGTTGATGTGGGGGACCTCTGCCAGGGCGAGGTCAGCGGAGCGGAGGTTCCTCTTGGGTACGTGGAAAGATAATCTCTCATTCAGGTATTTGGGTCCGATGTTGTTGAGGGATTTGTAGGCGTGGGTGAGGAGTTTGAAGGTGACCCTCTTTTCGACGGGGAGCCAGTGGAGGCCTCGTAGGTGTTGGGTCATGTGCTCGTGGTGCGGTGTCCCGAGGACGAGTCTGGCTGCGGCGTTCTGGATGGTCCGGAGTCTGTGTAGAAGAGTCTTGTTGATTCCGGCGTAGAGGGCGTTGCCGTAGTCCAGTCTGCTGGTTACGAGTGCTTGGGTGACGGTCCTTCTGCAGTCGGGGGGGATCCATTTGAAGGTCTTACGGAGGATGCGAAGGCAGTTGAAGCTGGTGGAGGCGACGGCGTTGATCTGGCGGTTCATGGAGAGGGAGGAGTCAAGGATGATGCCGAGGTTCCGAGCGTGGTCTGTAGGGGTGGGTGGGCTCCCGAGGGCGGAGGGCCACCAGGTGTTGTCCCAGGCGGTGGTGCAGAGTCCGAGGATGAGGACCTCGGTTTTCTCTGAGTTTAGATTCAGGCAGCTGTCCTTCATTCAGGCTGCCACGTTCTTCATTCCTTCCTGGAAGCAGAGTCTGGTGTCTTCGGGATTCTTCGTGAGCGAGAGGATGAGCTGAGTGTCGTCGGCGTAGGATACGATGCTGAGCCCATGCTGTCTGACGATGGCGGCGAGGGGGGCCATGTAGATGTTGAAGAGCGTGGGGCTGAGTGATGATCCCTGGGGTACTCCGCAGCTGATTTCTGTGGGTTTGGAGAGGAAGGGGGGGGAGGAAGAGTCGGATCCTCTGGGTTCTGTCGGAGAGGAAGGATTGGATCCAGAATACAAGACACAATATCTTGCATGATGATGATTTTCACATTTTTAGTATTAGAACAATATACATTTCAGAATGTATAGAAATTAGTGCAGACGAAGCAGTGCTCAGACAGGGAACCAATATGTATGCAACAATATAGAACAAGACAGTGAACAGATTCCAATGTTGTATATGATTTTATATCAAACAAACATAAGCGGAGATCCTGTCTGTTCATAAATGGTATCTCCTGGCGAACCACAACATGTTTTCAAAGCAACTTAGGGGCAATTCGACCTATAGTTAGTCTTCGGGTCTCATCAGGACAAAAGTCGTCTGACTAAAGTTCCCTAGAAGCCGTGGTTTCTTGGGAATTTCAATAAGGCATCCTGCAAGCAATACGTGCAAAAATACTTCAAGTCAGACTCTATACTGTATATCGGGCCACTCGGCTAGTCGGACAGTTCCGGTGGGGTAAAATAATTATTTAGGAGAAGTACACCTTTGTATTGTGTGGAGAAAGTGGTCACACCTACATTTTAGGAGTACTCCTAGATAAAGCCAACAATGCAAAATGGGCTGCACCGTAGAGGTAATGGATTACTCAGGAAAAGCACACCTTTGCAGGAAGTTTGTTGCTCCTTGCAGATTCCAGAACTTTCCATCACAGAAATGTGAGGAAAATGTGTTTTGTTAGTCAAAGTTTCAGATTTGCGAGGGATTCTGAGTAAAAAAAAAAACCTGGGAGAGCCCTGTAAGTCACTCTACCCTAGATTCCCCCGGGCGTCTAATTTTTAAAAATGTTTAAGTTTACTAGGTTTCCCTAGGGGCCAGCTAAGCCCTTAGGGCCCAAACTCCACAACTACCCACTATGCAAAACAAGCATTGGCATAGCCAATAGGTCTCGCCTTTGGGACCTTATAAGTGTTTAGCCATGCAACAGTTGATGCAACAGTTGATGTTGTTGCACCAAGGATATTGTGCTGCATAACTAAATACTTATAAGGTCCCAAAAGCGAGACCTATTGGCATTGAAAATGTAATAGGTCTCGCCTTTGATTAAGTTAAAGCCATTTGCTTTGCTAATGGTATTTATAGCAAAGCAAATGGCTTTAACTTAATCAAAGGCGAGACCTATTCGATATGTGCAGTTATGAGAGGAATGCATTTTGTTTTTAGCTCTGCAAAGGCTATTTTATAGTTGACTGATTACTGCAATGATGAAGGCTTTGCCAGGCTTTTATTAACGGAGGCATGTACAGCGGTGTTAATGCTGTTATGTGACTCCATTATAATGAGCCGGCTGAGGCTTTGCCAGGTATTTATGTATTAGTGTTTGTGTTGGGGGGTGGGGGGGGGGAATTAATCAAGCCCAGCGCCAGCTGAACGGAGCGCAGCATCCAGCTGCCACTGGCAATTTAAACACAAGAGATGCATCACCTGGTGAGAGAAAGGAGGGACGCCGAGTGAGATGGAAGGAAGGGAGACAGAGAAAGGGAAGAGAGGGATGGAAGAGAGAGCGGGAGAAAGAGTGGGCAAGCGACGAGAGAGGGGTGGAGGAGCTGAGACGGCAAGAGAACGTGGGATGAGTGGGAACAGGGAGGGGGGTGAGCAGGGCGAGAAGGGGCGACCGCGGAGCCAGCAGATGAGAGAGAGGGAACAAACAGAGAGAGAGGGGGGCAAGAAAGAGAGAGAGAGAGGAGGCAAGAAGAAAGACAGAGGGAACATATAGAGAGAGAGGAGGCAAGAAGAGGGAGAGGGGGCAAACCGAGAGAGAGAGAGAGAGGAGGGAAGAAGAAAGACAGAGGGAGAGGGAACATAGAGAGAGAGAGGAGGCAAGAAGAAAGACAGAGGGAGAGGGAAACAGAGAGAGAGTGAGAGGAGGCAACAAGAAAGTCTGAGAGGGAGAGGGAACATACGAAAAAGACGGAGAGAGGAGGCAAAAAAGAGAGAGAGGGAACATACAGAGAGAGAGGGGGCAACAAAGAGGGAGAGGGAACATACAGAGAGAGAGAGGAGGCAAGAAAGAGGGAGAAGGAACATACAGAGAGAGGAGGCAAGAAGAAAGACTGAGAGGGAGAGGGAACATACAGAGAGAGAGGAGGCAAGAAGAGGGAGAGGGGACATACAGTGAGAGAGAGGAGACAAGAAAGACTGCTAGGAACAGGCGCTGGGCGGGAGCCCTGGCAATGGGATAGGGTGGAAGAGGGAGGGAAGCAAGAGAGAAGACGACGGAAACTGGTTTTGGTATCATTTGTTTCAAAATGATCTTTGCAATGCGGTGTGTGCACGCGTTGCTGTGTGGTGATTTAAGCACAACCAACCACGCATTCTGTGATGCACTCTTTGCTTGTGGATGCGCAGGAGCTGGCATATTGAGTGATCGGCATATATACTGCGGAGAGGGTGGGTGGCTTGGTCTTTGGTGGTCTTGTCGAACAGCCTCGCCGCTTTCGAGAACGGAGAGCTGTGAAGGGAGCCCTTAATACACAGCGAAGGGGGAGGGGGGTGAAGCTTCTGACATCTGCATGACAAAGCTGACGGTGTGAGGTCTGAAGCACACACTGACCTTTGCACTGGGTGAAATGGAGAAACAAGGAGGGAGACATCGGGAGCGTGACGAAAGTGGGAAGAGAAGTGAGGCGTGAATGGAGAGACCGAGTGGTGCGCGCGCGACTAACTATAACAAGACAAGCCCGGCTTCAAAAGTGGTGCGCGCGCGAGCGCCCGCCGCAGCGAAAGTGAAAGCAGCATATGTTTCCAATTAACGCGACGCGGCAGGGGAGGGGCGGAGGAGCGTTCAGACAGCAAGCGAGAGGAAAGCCAGATGGCGCCTGATCGGGCGCTGAAAGCTGGCGGCTGCGCGCGTGCACGCGATCGTGAACGCAAGCTGGAGGCCAGCAAAAGCGTGGGGTAGCACTTTGAAAACCCACTTACTAAATGTCTCGCAGAGCAGCGCATGCGCTGGCTCAGGCGAGACCTAAAAAGGGTTAGTTTGGAGCGGAAAAATGTGATGTATCCATGTTGTGTTTTGGGCCATTTCCTACCGCTTCCCTAACCCCACCCCCACAAGTGAGGTACCATTTTTATCGTAAGACATGTGGAAGCATGGAATAGTAGAACATTTGTTATTACTATTTGGATTTTGCTGTATTTGTGCCTTTCAAATGTAAGCCAGAGTGTTAGAAAGAAGACTTCTTAAAAATACCTTCTAAATTATATGCTAGTACGGGTACCCACAAATTCAGTGATGCACAAATAACCACTGCTCTTAAACTCCATATCTTGTGCCCATTTCAGAAATACATAGGTTCCTTGATGCTTATTTTTCACTCTACATATTTTACCATTTGAATTGGTCTATACTCTGTATACAGTGAAAAACCATTGTACGTTGCACCTCAGTTGTTTGCTCTGGGTAGGCTCATGGAGAACAATCAAACCCTATATATCCCCGCAGCCAGAAGGGTCTATGTTCTCGGCCCCCTCCAGGGGAATCGACAAACCCTGGTTACCTTTAGAATTCCCAGGATGTTGGAAAAAAGGACACAAGGACGCACATTTGCCGTGGATACATTATGAGGACAAAAATGTATGGGGGTTGTTAAGGCTCAGCAGTTAAGGGGTGAAGATGCCTCAGATAACTTTCGGTAAATAGATCCTTCGAGAACCAGGGGAGAGAGGGCTTCGGTCTTTTATTCTTGCATTTCAGGGAAGCACGTTCATTAAGTAGGTGAGCCTTGCATTCGGTGTATCCGTCTGTTGTGGAATGAATGCCCATCTCAGGATCAGGGGCGGAAGGACACACAAGCCTTACTAGCAGGCTCTTGGTGTCAATGTTGTTAGTGTTAGGGACAGTGCTTTAAATGGGCCGGTACTCACAGGTACTGAGTACCGGCACTTCTTATTTTTATCACTCTGAGTACCGGCAATTCTCTACTGCCGAGCAGAGTACTGGTACTCATGAAAGGGTAGGCGCATTGGCTGCTAGTGGTGGTAGCCTGTCTCTTTGGCAGCCAAAGCCCTTCTGTAGTGCGGAGCCCCCGCTGAACTATTCAGCGTGGGCTCATTTGCATGATAATCCGGGTGTTCACCATCACGCGGTGTTGCAAGGAATCGAGGCAGCCCAGTGACAGCACAATGAAGAAAGCCATGGGAGGCAAGGAGGCTAAAATGGCTTTAATGCCACCTGATTCTTTTGTGTGAGTGTCTGCTTATGTTTGTCCGTTTACCTGCTTACCTGTGCGTGTTTTGTGTGAGAGAAAAGCGAGAGAAATATTACAACACAAGGAAATGTTAAAATACCACTGTGTTTGGCTTTCGTTTTGTATAACCAATTAACCTGTTTTGGTATAGAAAAGAATTTCTCATGTGTTTTGGTATGTGCTGCAACTAATAAGCATCGCATGTCTTGCCTTTAGCCCCGCCCCTAGCCACGCCCACGCACCACATTTAAATGAGTACCTGCACTATTTTTTCCCCATCTAGATCACTGGTTAGGGAACCATGAGTTTTCTCGTTTGAATTGGCCGAAACAAGGTTAATGTGTTGATGTGCACTTGTAGGACGGCAGGGGTCAGATGGGGGGGGGGGGTGGGAGGGGGGGGGAATGAAGAGGTTGAAGGGGTTAAATAGTTTGTGGCTATTGATTTAGTTTTTTGTCAATCATTCTGGCTCTTGGCTTGATCAGCTCCGTTCCCAGGGCATCAAGGATTTTATTAAAACTTTTGATTATGTCAATTTATGTGGCATTACCTCAGGAATTGGTTTGTCTCGGTGCACCCCTTATCACGAGGTTATCTCTAAAGAGTTCTCTCCGTGCAGCACGGACCCGGCTACCCCCTCCTGTTTTAACAGGCACTATTAATACGTTGTTTTTTTATCCCACCTGTCTGCAGATCCTGTCCCTTTGTCACTAATGTTCAATGTTTCTGAACTGTAGCGCCTTTCCGAGCGTCCTCTCTGAGAGAAGCCAGGCGCTCGGCTGTGCTACCAAGGGAGGTGGCGAACCATCCTCGAAGGGGTCAGGTTTCTCTCGCTGGGCTTTGCTGTGCTTCTCAGAACAAAAACGTTGACGCTCAATCACAAAAAGATGATCTTTCTAAAGGAAGGATGGTGAGTGTTTTAAAACAAAGGGCGGGATATCCCCTGCGCCCCAGCCCGAGGGCTGTAATTCTAGTTTCCTCCGCCCTGTGTAGACCCTGGCGGCTCGGGGGGCTTAGACCATGCCCGTGTCTGGCACTTGTATCTCGGATTTCAACGTTGTTTTATTCCAGAAGAACACGTGGATAGCGCTGAAGCTTCGCGTGACAAAGCCAGCGAGACAGCTCCGGGGGTTAGTGCTCTCGCTGCAGAGGTTTCATGGGAACCCGAAGGTCACACTGGTTTGAACACGGAGGCTTCTAACTGAGTGTTTTTTATTTCTAGATCAGATAAAACGAGTGCCATTGAGTTCAGTAATTGTAACGTCTGGTATGTGCAGCGCTACGAAGCAGCGAAAATCTTTGGCTGCAAGTACTGTATAAAACACACTTTTTAATGTATTATCTTATGCAGTGTAGATTCCACCTATCCCGAGAGAGATAGAGACGCATATTTTAAAACGGAAATGTAACCCTATGTTGAGTGGGTTAATGCTATGTGGCACCGTGAGGAGTATCCATGTACACACGAGCCGAAGCAAGGACACGCCCCTCACCCACTGATCATGTACAAGGCTGCAGACTTACCTCAACCTATACTGTCTCAGCTCAGGCCCCACCATCCCGAGCTACACTGAGCGTCCACCACTCATTCTATGTCCTTGGCCCAACAGGTTGCTCGGGGGACGAGGGTGAAGCTCACACTGCGTGTCTGAGGTGAGCCAGGACTGACAATGTATTTATCACTTAAGGTAACATTAATGGCCGATGAACGGCTGTGGACTCAGGTTACTGCTTGGGGATCGAGGGTGGGATAATATTGTATTGTTACTGCATTAATATAGCACTTCATACCCCAATGCAGGGCGCCAAGGTGCATTACCAGAGGGATAGCATGGGGCCATGTGTGTGCCTCCGCCTCAGGCGAGGTCTCATGGGGCCCTGTGCATGCCTTTGCCTCAGGTTTGGTCTCACTGGGGCCCTGTGTGTGTCTCTGCCTCACGTTTGGTCTCACTGGGGCCCTGTGCGTGCCTCCGCCTCAGGTTTGGTCTCACTGGGGCCCTGTGCGTGTCTCTGCCTCAGGTTTGGTCTCACTGGGGCCCTGTGCGTGCCTCCGCCTCAGGTTTGGTCTCACTGGGGCCCTGTGCGTGTCTCTGCCTCACGTTTGGTCTCACTGGGGCCCTGTGCGTGCCTCCGCCTCAGGTTTGGTCTCACTGGGGCCCTGTGTGTGCCTCCGCCTCAGGTTTGGTCTCACTGGGGCCCTGTGTGTGCCTCCGCCTCAGGTTTGGTCTCACTGGGGCCCTGTGCGTGCCTCTGCCTCACGTTTGGTCTCACTGGGGCCCTGTGCGTGCCTCCGCCTCAGGTTTGGTCTCACTGGGGCCCTGTGCGTGTCTCTGCCTCACGTTTGGTCTCACTGGGGCCCTGTGCGTGCCTCCGCCTCAGGTTTGGTCTCACTGGGGCCCTGTGCGTGTCTCTGCCTCACGTTTGGTCTCACTGGGGCCCTGTGTGTGCCTCTGCCTCAGGTTTGGTCTCAGTGGGGCCCTGTGCGTGCCTCTGCCTCACGTTTGGTCTCACTGGGGCCCTGTGTGGGTCTCTGCCTCACGTTTGGTCTCACTGGGGCCCTGTGCGTGCCTCTGACTCAGGTATGGTCTCAGTGGGGCCCTGTGCGTGTCTCTGCCTCAGGTTTGGTCTCACGGGGCCCTGTGTGTGTCTCTGCCTCAGGTTTGGTCTCAGTGGGGCCCTGTGCGTGCCTCTGCCTCAGGTGAGGCCTCATTGGGGCCCTGTGCATGCCTCCGCCTCAGATGATGTCTCACTGGGGCCCTGTGCATGCCTCCACCTCAGGTGAGGCCTCGCGGGGGCCCTGTGCGTGCCTCCATCTCAGGTTAGCTCTCACTTGGGCTCTGTGTGTGCCTCCGCCTCAGGTTTGGTCTCACTGGGGCCCTGTGTGTGCCTCCGCCTCAGGTTTGGTCTCACTGGGGCTGTGTGTGTGCCTCCACCTCAGGTGAGGCCTCGCTGGGGCCCTGTGCATGCCTCCGCCTCAGGTTTGGTCTCACTGGGGCCATGTGCATGCCTGCACCTCAGGTGAGGTCTCACTGGGGCCCTGTGCATGCCTCCACCTCAGGTGAGGCCTCGCTGGGGCCCTGTGCATGCCTCCGCCTCAGGTTTGGTCTCACTGGGCCCTGTGTGTGCCTCTGCCTCAGGTTTGGTTTCACTGAGGCCCTGTGCATGCCTCCGCCTCAGGTGAGGTCTCACTGGGGCTCTGTATGTACCTCCACCTCAGGTGAGGCCTCACTGGGCCCTGTGTGCCTCCACCTCAGGCGAGGTCTCACGGGGTCCTGTGCGTGCCTCCGCCTCAGGTGAGGCCTCACTGGGCCCTGTGTGTGCCTCAGGTGAGGTCTCACTGGGGCCCTGTGTGTACCTTCGCCTCAGGTGAGGCCTCACTGGGCCCTGTGTGTGCCTCCGCCTCAGGTTCGGTCCACTGGGGCCCCGTGTGTGCCTCCGCCTCAGGTGAGGCCTCACTGGGTCCTGTGTGTGCCTCCGCCTCAGGTGAGCCCTCGCGGGGTCCTGGGCGTGCCTCCCTTCAGGTGAGACCTCACTGGGCCCTGTGTGTGCCTCCGCCTCAGGGTGCCCTCGCGGGGTCCTGGACGTGCCTCCCCTCAGGTGAGGCCTCACTGGGCCCTGTGTGTGCCTCCGCCTCAGGTTCGGTCCACTGGGGCCCCGTGTGTGCCTCCGCCTCAGGTGAGGCCTCACTGGGTCCTGTGTGTGCCTCCGCCTCAGGTGAGGCCTCACTGGGTCCTGTGTGTGCCTCCGCCTCAGGTGAGCCCTCGCGGGGTCCTGGGCGTGCCTCCCCTCAGGTGAGACCTCACTGGGCCCTGTGTGTGCCTCCGCCTCAGGGTGCCCTCGCGGGGTCCTGGACGTGCCTCCCCTCAGGTGAGGCCTCACTGGGCCCTGTGTGTGCCTCCGCCTCAGGTTCGGTCTCACTGGGGCCCTGTGTATGGATCTACCTCAGGTTAGGTCTCACTGGGGCCCTGTGTGTGCCTCCGCCCCAGGTGAGGCCTCACTGGGCCCTGTGTGTGCCTCCGCCTCAGATGAGGCCTCACTGGGAACTGTGTGTGCCTCCGCCTCAGGTGAGTCCTCACTGGCCCCTGTGTGTGCCTCAGGTTTGGTCTCACTGGGGCCCTGTATCAATCAATCAATCACAGAATTTGTAGAGCGCACTACTTACCCGCGAGGGTCTCAAGGCGCTGGGGAAGAAAAGGAAGGGGGGGGGAGCCGCTACTGGTCGAACAGCCAGGTCTTGAGTAGCCTCCTGAAGGTCAGCAGGTCTTGGGTCTGTCGTAGGCTGAGTGGAAGGGTGTTCCAGGTCTTGGCGGCGAGGTGGGAGAAGGAAGTATCTGCCGCCGGTGGTAGTTCTTCGGATGCGCGGGACGGTGGCCAGGGAGAGGTCGGCGGAGTGGAGCTGGCGGTTGGGGACGTAGAAGGAGAGTCGTCTGTTGAGGTCTTGTGGAGTGCCTTGTGTGCGTGGATGAGGAGTTTGAAGGAGATTCTCCTGTCGACGGGGAGCCAGTGCAGGTTTCTCAGGTGGGGGTTGATGTGGCTGTGGTGTGGAACGTCGAAGATCAGGCGTGCAGAGGCGTTTTGGATTCATTGCAGTCGTTTGATGAGCTTGGTCGGGGCTCCCGCGTAGAGGCGTTTCCATAGTCGAGTCTGCTACTCACGAGGGCCTGGGTGACTGTTCTTCTTGTGTCTGTCGGGATCCACCTGTAGATCTTGCGGAGCATGCGGAGGGTATTGAAGCAGGAGGAGGAGACTGCGTTGACTTGCTTGGTCATGGAGAGCGTTGAGTCGAGGATGACTCCCAGGTTGCGTGCGTGGTCGGTGGGTGTCGGGGTGCCCCCAGTGTCGTGGGCCACCAGGAGTCGTCCCAGGCTGAAGGGTTGGAGCCGAGGATGAGGACCTCCGTCTTGTCCGTGTTCAGCTTTAGTCGGCTGCTCTTCATCCAATCGGCGACGGCCTTCATTCCTTCGTGGAGGTTGGATTTGGCGGTGAGGGGTCCTTGGTGAGGGAGAGGGTCAGTTGAGTGTCGTCGGCGTAGGAGATTATGTTGAGGTCGTGCTGTCGGGCGATGCGTGCGAGTGGGGCCATGTAGATGTTGAACAGTGTCGGGCTGAGGGATGACCCCTGGGGTACGCCGCAGATGATCTCGGAGGCTTCGGATCGGAATGGCGGGAGGCGGACTCTCTGTGTTCTGCCGGAGAGGAAGGAGGTGGTCCATTCCAGGGCCTTCTCTCGAATCCCTGCGTTGTGGAGGCGTGCGCTTAGCGTGCAGTGGCAGACAGTGTCGAAGGCGGCGGAGAGGTCCAGGAGGATGAGGGCCGCGGTCTCACCGTTGTCCAGCAGGGTCCTGATGTCGTCGGTGGCGGCGATGAGGGCAGTCTCGGTGCTGTGGTTGCTGCGGAACCCTGACTGGGATGGGTCCAGGATGCTGTTTTCTTCGAGGTATCGGGTTAGCTGTCTGTTGACGATCTTCTCGATGACCTTTGCTGGGAACGGAAGCAGGGAAATAGGCCGGAAGTTCTTGAGGTCTCTCGGGTCCGCCTTGGGTTTTTTGAGTAGGGCGTTGATCTCGGCGTGTTTCCAGCTCTCTGGGAAGGTCGCGGTCTCAAAGGAGAGGTTGATGACGTTGCGCATGTGGGGTGCGATGGAGCTGCCGGCTTTGTTGAAGATGTGGTGCGGAAAAGGGTCGGACGGGGAGCCGGAGTGGATTGTGCTCATGGTCTTGATGGTGTCATCAATGTTCACGTTGGCCCAGGCTGTCAAGGGGTCGTGGTCGATAGTGTGCGGCGAGTCTGGTGTGTCGGGGTCTGTTGGGGCAGTCCGCGTGTCGAAGCTGTCGTGGATGTTGGTGATCTTGCGGTGGAAGAAGGTGGCGAGGGAATCGCACAGGGCTTGCGACGGCGGGATGTCGTTGGTGTTGGAGCTGGGGTTGGAGAGTTCCTTCACGATGATGAAGAGCTCCTTGCTGTTGTGTGCGTTGTTGTCGAGGCGGTCTTTGAAGGAGGTCCTCTTGGCGGACCTGATGAGTTGATGGTGGTGGCGGATGGCGTCTTTGTGGGCTGCGTTGCTGTCCGGTGTCTTTTCATTGTGCCATTTCTTCTCTAGATTCCGGCAGGTACGTTTGGATGCTAGGAGTTCCGGGGTGAACCAGCTGGCTCTCTTGCTGGTGTCTCTGTAGGTGGGTTTTTTCAGCGGGGTGAGGGTGTTGGCGCAGTCGTCCATCCATCGTCTGAGGTTGCGGGCAGCGTCGTCGGGGTTGGAGGGGTCGGTGGGTGGGCTGAGAGCGAGGTTTGTCTGTAGTGGGTCTTCGGTGTATGTACCTCCACCTCAGGTGAGGCCTCGCGGGGTCCTGTGCGCGCCTCTGGCGAGGACTCACTGGGGCCCTGTGCATGCCTCCGCCTCAGGTGAGGTCTCACTGGGGCCCTGTGCGTGCCTCCACCTCAGGTTAGGTCTCACTGGGGCCCTGTGCATGCCTCTGCCTCAGGTTTGGTTTCACTGAGGCCCTGTGTTTGCCTCCGCCTCAGGTGAGCTCTCACTGGGGCCCTGTATGTACCTCCCCCTCAGGTGAGGCCTCACTGGGCCCTGTGTGCCTCCACCTCAAGTGAGGTCTCACTGGGGCCCTGTGCATGCCTTCGCATCAGGCGAGGCCTCACTGGGCTCTGTGTGTGCCTCTGCCTCAGGTGAGGCCTCACTGGGCCCTGTGTGTACCTCCGCCTCAAGTGAGGCCTCGCTGGGCCCTGTGTGTGCCTCCGCCTCAGGTTCGGTCTCACTGGGGCCCCGTGTGTGCCACCGCCTCAGGTGAAGCCTCACTGGGGCCCTGTGTGTGCCTCCGCCTCAGGTAAGGTCTCACTGGGTCCTGTGTGTGCCTCCGCCTCAGGTGAGCCCTCGCGGGGTCCTGGGCGTGCCTCCCCTCAGGTGAGGCCTCACTGGGCCCTGTGTGTGCCTCCACCTCAGGGTGACCTCGCGGGGTCCTGGACGTGCCTCCCCTCAGGTGAGGTCTCACTGTGCCCTGTGTGTGCCTCCGCCTCAGGTTCGGTCTCACTGGGGCCCTGTGCATGGATCTACCTCAGGTTAGGTCTCACTGGAGCCCTGTGTGTGCCTCCGCCTCAGGTGAGGCCTCACTGGGCCCTGTGTGTGCCTCCGCCTCAGGTGAGGCCTCACTGGTAACTGTGTGTGCTTCCGCCTCAGGTGAGTCCTCACTGGCCCCAGTGTGTGCCTCAGGTACGGTCTCACTGGGGCCCTGTATGTACCTCCACCTCAGGTGAGGCCTCGCGGGGTCCTGTGCGGACTTCTGGCGAGGCCTCACTGGGGCTCTGTGCATGCCTACGCCTCAGGTGAGGTCTCACTGGGGCCCTGTGTGTGCCTCCGCCTCAGGTTTGGTCTCACTGGGGCCCTGTGCATGCCTCTGCCTCAGGTTTGGTCTCACTGGGCCCTGTGTGTGCCTCCGCCTAAGGTCTGGTTTCACTGAGGCCCTGTGTGTGCCTCCGCCTCAGGTGAGCTCTCACTGGGGCCCTGTATGTAGCTCCCCTCAGGTGAGGCCTCACTGGGCCCTGTGTGCCTCCACCTCAGGTGAGGCCTCACTGGGGCCCTGTGTGTGCCTCTGCCTCAGGTGAGGCCTCATTGGGCCCTGTGTGTTCCTCCGCCTCAGGTGAGGCCTCACTGGGGCCCTGTGCATGCCTCCGCCTCAGGTGAGGTCTCACTGGGGCCCTGCGCGTGCCTCCGCCTCAGGAGAGGCCTCACTGGGTCCTGTGTGTGCCTCAGCCTCAGGTGAGGCCCTGTTGGGTCCCTTATGCGCCTCCCCTCAGGTGAGGCCTTGTGGGATCCTTCGCCTCAGGTGAGGCCCTGTTGGGTCCCGTACACGCCTCCCCTCAGGTGAAGCCCCGCACCTGCCTCTCCTGACTCACGTTTTCCGTTTTCCCGATAAAGGCGCATTTCATGCCTCGTGTTTGCAGAAGATTAATGGGAACAGAGACTGCTTTGTGCGGCGCCCGAGGGTTGAAAGTGCAGCCGGCTCTGCAGGCCGGGGACCTGCATTCTTATTACCCACGCACCTGGAGGCCGGGGGTGGGTCGCACCGCCTGCCTGCCTGCCTCTCCCCCCCCCCCCGCAGACGAGAGCCCTCATGGGGATTTGCAGAATCAGAGGAGAGCCCCTTTGAAAGGTTCCCTTCTCTTTGCGCGTAAACTGCGCGCTGTTCCCGGGTCTCTGCTTTATATTCCCTGTAGCGCACACTAGTGCACGAGGCGGTTAGATTACAGCTTGAATTAATGAAGGCTTGTAAAGTTGACAAGATGGCTTAGCGAGCTGAGTGCTTCAACGTCTGCGTCTGACCTTCAGGTCATGTGCTTGAAATCCTACCAGACCTCCTCCGCCCTGGTGTATTTTTAGTACATTAACCCTCTATCAGTGGTCAAAATATTGCCGCATTTAAATATTTCAACGTGCCCTCAGCCCCCTCTCTCCAAAAGGATTTTTGCTTTTTTTTTTTGGACAAATGTAGCATATTTCTCAAGTTACCTGGCTCCATACCCGAGTAGGTTATTCACTCTAGGTTTTATCTTTGCATTCTGGGACTTGTAGTCCTCACTGTATATCTTGGATAAAGTACCCCCTGGAGTTCCATGACCATATAGAGGAACAACGCCAAAAGCAGAGTTCCTTAAACGGTTCTGGAATTCAGAGGTGACTTGCAATATCCTTATATACAAGAAGGGTTATTTTATTCCTCATAACACATGGTCACACCAGCACCTTTTTCCACAAACCACTTTAATGCTTGGTGCATAGCGGTCTCATATGTAAGAGAGGACCCACACTTTACCATCCTTAACCTTACTGCGGTTTGCAGTACCTCCACGACTTCTTCCGGATCATAAACTGACTCAACTTTCCACAGCTTTATAGGTTTTTTAATACGTACCGTATCACCCACTTGTAGGAAGCTGGCTCTGTATATACTATACCAAAGTAAGGTACAGAGTCCAGGGAGTCCCCAGAGGTATAGCAGAGGCTAAATTAGGTAAGTACTTACAGCTCTCTGTGTGGTAGTGTGGGTGAGCAGTTAGGCTTATCCAGAGGGTGTAAGCATTTATTGTTTTCACTCAATCAAGACTGATGGTACACACTCAGAGACTGAATCCAGACCAATTAGGTAAGTATAAACAAGCATTTGCAATGCAATCGGTCTCGCCTTTGGGACCTTCTATGTATTTAGCTATGCAGCACATTAGTCTGGGTGCTGAAACATCTACTGTTCTTTAACATGGAGGGAAAGTAAGCACTAAACTGCATGACACGCCAGGTATGGGAACACATGGAGAGAAATATTGCCTTTCAGCGGTAAATGGTATAGTCCAAAGCTCTGTTTTTAATATAAAATCAGGGTCTTCAGTGGTGATATCACTGAAAATACAAGATTTGAAAAAAATATTTGAAGACAATTTCTATGGACTGGAATCTAGAGAATGCTAAAGTGATTCTGGTATTTTACTGACCTCTGCTGGTCATTTCCTATCAAGAAAGTTAAATAGAGGCAGTTGCCAGAAAAAAAAAAAAAAAGAAAGTCCCTCAGCAGAAAGCAATTCTGGTATTTTACTGACCTTTACTGGTCGTTTTCTATCAAAACAGTTAAATAAAGGCAGTTAAACAGAAAAAAAGTCCCTAAGCGGAAGCATACAAGTCCTAGGGCTGATCTCCAGAGCCCACAAAGTACATACACATATAAGTATATACTAAAGTATATACAAGAGGTCTCGAATGCTCAACCTAAAAAGGTATACTTATGTGTTATTTTAAGAACCTAGCAGGACTGGGCACAGGAAAGTAAAATATACTCTCAAATGCAAGACTTCACAAGGAAATGCAGTTGTGGCTGAATTTGCAAAAGTTACTGGTTGGTATTGATTCAAAAAGCAGTTTACATTACACAATATTTACTTTTAGAATACTTTTAGATTACTTTGATTACTGGGGGTGGTAAGACTGTTCTTGGGTTAAGTTATAGTGACTTTTTCTTTCATACAAAACACATTAGGCCCAAAATCTCAAGACATGGGTTCCTATGGGAGAAAAATGGTTATCGTATTCACAGGTAAGTAAACGTCTTACAAGTGGGAGTTTTGGGGGTTGGGACCAAGGTTCCCCTAGGTCTAGGTAGGCACTCAAGTTGCCCTACCAGCGGCACTGGGACGGCCGGGTGCAGAGTGCAGGGGCCCTATGTTAGCCAATGGGAGAGGATGTGGTCCGTCGGCTAGATTGCCGACTTTGGTCCTGGAAACCAAGGTTCGAGCCTCGGGGTCGCGTCCACATCCTGTGATTCTTGGCAAATCACTTAATCTCCCCGTGCCTGAATGTGTCCTTGTGTAACGAAACCGGTGCTCATGTAAAGCGCTCCAATACCTTCGGGTCGAGTTCGCGCTATATAAATATGCATTAAAATAAAAATAACAAAATGGGGCTAAGGGGGCCTCCGGTTAGGGACTGCTTACGAGCAGGCCACTCGGGTGTGGTAGCAAAGCTCCTGGAGTTAAGGTCAGCACTGCATGGACAAACAATCAGCACAGGAACTGCACCACCAGCGGCACAGGGGTGGTCCGGTGCAGGGTGCCAAGGAGACATCGGGGACCCTGTGATTCTCAATGGAGACCTTTGGTTCGGCAAAGTTGCTGCAGGCTCAAGCAGGGAGACTTCCTGAAGGCGACCACCAGCTGGAGAGGTAAGTTGGGTTCTTGGGGGATGCCTGGACACCGTTGGTTGGGCCACCCAAGGCCATGGGGCGTCGGGTGCAGGGGTGTCTTTTGGCGTCTGGTTTCTTTACCAGCTCCGGTCGCGGTCAGGGGGACCCTTCAGGTTGAGGCTGCAGGGGTCGTCTTGAAGCTTGAGGGAGGTCGGGGATCACCAGATCTCAGGTCAGGATCAATGGGGAGACCTCCTCGTGGTGTTGGGCCACTTGAACTCGGGCCATGGGCGTCAGGTGCAGAGTGGTGCAGAATCACGGAGTCGCCGGAATTCGGATTCTGATCTTGGAGTCTTTGTTGAGCAAACCCAGGTCTCACGGGAGACGGAGTCTGTAAGGTGAGTGCTGGGCAGGTCATCCGGGCTCTGGGGGTCTGCTGGACACATCGGTTTCTTCGCTGTTGGCAGGTCGGAGTCGGGACAGGCCAGTAGGGGTCCTCTTCTTTCTGGGTCAGCACGGCTCTTCAGCCCTTCTTTCTTCCTTGAATCTGAGGAGGCAAGGTTCAGGGTTGTCCCTAAATAATGGA
Source organism: Calotriton arnoldi (assembly GCA_963921515.1). Classification (NCBI taxonomy): domain Eukaryota; kingdom Metazoa; phylum Chordata; class Amphibia; order Caudata; family Salamandridae; genus Calotriton; species Calotriton arnoldi. The sequence goes on along the minus strand of CAWUFW010005279.1, from coordinate 76,312 downwards.
TTTAAGGGCATTTAAAGGGGTGTGCAGCTCGGGACCAATGGGTCCCTTCCTTGGGGTGGGTACACCCCCTATTATGCCACCCTCCAGTGGGAGGTGGCATGAGCCTCTCCTTAATTGGCTGAGTTCCCTCATCCTCAAGATGGAGGGGACTGAGTTGTGGACTTCACCTCGCCTTCCCCACCTGAGGGGTGGGGTTGGCAAAGGTGGGCACACCTCTCTTCCTAGCTTGGTTTTCCCGCCTATTCTCCTACCAAAAGTGGAGGGGGGCAAAACCGGTGAGAGCCAGTTGCTGGGGGCATCAAAAGGCAGGCCTTTGAAATCTCCTCTTCGTTGACCCAGCCCATCCTGGGGGAGGAGGCATGACACCTCTGCCCAGGATGGGTTCGTTTCTGGGCCCAGAGAGCAGAGGCCCTCTACCCAGGGGTCCAGAAACCTGTCTGGTGGTGGCAAATGGCAGGCAGCCATTCAGGAACCACACCAGGGCTGGTCGTTTTTCATGGGGCATCTCCAAGATTCCCTCTGGGTGCATTTTACATTAAACCCCACACTGGCATCAGTGTGGGTTTAATGTGATGAGAAGTTTGATACCAAACTTTCCAGTTTTAAGTAAAGCCATTATGGAGCTGTGGAGTTCATAATGACCAGCACCAAGACCATATACTCTTTATGGCTTTACTGCACTTACAATGCCTAAGAATGGACTTCGACACTGCAGGGGTACAGTTCTCATGCAAATGTACCCTCATCTGAGGGCTAGTGCACCCTGCTAGAGGGGTGACTTACATAGGCCTTAGGCAGTGGGCTGCAGGCATGGCACACAGGGTGTCGACTCTTCACTTTTCTCTGCACCAAAACACGCAGCCTGCCATGTCAGTGTGTGGGTGTTAAGGTACAGGGCCTCTAAGGGTGGCACAAAAGGTGCTGCAGCCCTTAAAGGCCTTCCCTGGTCACAGTGCCCTTGGTACCCATGGTACCTTTTACAAGGGGCTTACCTGTGGCCAGGGTTGTGCCAATTGTGGGTACAAAGGTACAGTTTGGGGAAAGAACACAGGCCCTTGGAACCTGGTTGGCAGGGACCTAGGGCACATCAAGTCAGGTTGCATCAGATGTCAGGCAGAAAGTGGGGGGTAACCATGCAAAAAGGGGCACTTTCCTACACCACTTTGATACAAGAAGGTTTTACAGCATGTTTAATATTGTAATAAGCCTTACTCTTGTCGTGCTTATCCAACAATTCCTCACAAATATCATACACTGAGTGGACAGAATAACCAATCAGCTTGTATTAAGAACGTCGTTTCCTTCCTCTCATCATAAAAAATGGGCCCAAAGCTATGCTATCGTTACAAGTAACACAGTTAACCCAAATCACCTTCGCCAGCTGAATGACCCAGTCCCCTTTACAATTCCTGACAGATCGAATAACGGCAATAATAACGGTTGAACCGTGCCACTGGGACAACAAAGTAATTCTGTGTTTTATACCAAGTTTTTCGAAATAGGCCTTCGTTTTGCAAGACGTAAACTGGACACCATTATCACTGCCTAACGATGCTGGAAAACCCTTTGACACAAAAGTCTGATCTAAAAATTCCAAAAGCGAATCTGTATCAGACACATCCACTACTTTAATCATTGGTCATTTAGTAAACAAATCCAACAACACAGTAATACATTTCTGAGGCTTATCTATTGGACCCATGAAATGAATGGCCTCACATCCCCAAGGGCGCTTTGGAATCAAACCTTCACACATTGGTGGTCGTAATGTACGCTATGATTTGTCCGCCATGGAACAATTTTTCAATTCTTAACAAAGATTCTAAAAGCTAGATCCATTCCAGGCCACCAAAACAATTTGTTTCCAGCAGTTTTCGTTCTAGTTATTCCAAAATGACCTTCATGGCATCATGGCATAATTCCATAATCATGCAACGTAACTTATCTGGCGGTATAATTCTGTCACGGCTGAGTAAGATTCCTTCCTTCCAACCTCACCTTCCACAAATGTTTAAATGACTCATCCAAGCTTTCTTGTTTATGCCATCCATTCTGAATAAATGGCATGACTTCTTACAAAATAGTGTTATTCTTGCATTCCAAAACCCATTCGTTCTCTTCAATGGCCGCCAGGACATTGGCATGTACCAGTGGAGCTTGGAAAGCAATCCATGCGCCATCCTCACAGCCTTCCAAAGAGGCCGGCATTCTCGATAGGAAATCGGCATTGAATGATGCCCTTGCTTGTCAGTGTCGTCACAAACGTCCAGTGTCTCGGTTAAGCACACACCCGTGCAGCAGACACTCAACCTACCTTGCTGGAACTGAGCGGTCTTGCTGCAGTGTGCAGATGCAGACGGACGAGGCCCCAGGTGCCCGGAGGAGGGACGCCCATCTCATCGGATGGGCAAAGGGTTTGTGCTACTTTTTATGGCATCACTGGATTGATTTAAGTAACAAGATTAGGGAGTGAAGAGGTAGTGTCGGACACGGACACTAGGGTGGATACGTCCTCCTCTAATGCTCTGTAGTTAAATCAAAGAGATCCACCATAAAGGGGGGTTATTCATAAAAGGTTTGACTGTGTTAGGGAAGTGTGTTTCTCATCCTGGAGTGGATGCACACAGTGTTTGCTTAAATACCCCTCACACACCAAAAGGGCCCTTGGTGTCATGCTTCATCATAGGGGTCTTCCCGCCCAGCTGCGGGACGGGGTGTGCTACGACCTACGACTACGCGGGAGCACTGTTCTAACAATACTATGTGTAGTGATGGGGTAGTGAGAGGAAGGGTCTGGAGTGAATAAAGGTAGGTGAATTAAAAAGGACCTGGCCTCATGGACTTAAAAAACTTTAATAGGTCGTCGAGGCTGGACCTGTTAAAAAGGTGATGCAGAGATGTCCTGCCTATAATGTGCGGATACTCCTATAAAGTCAACATGTTTCGAAGCAAAGGCTTCTTCATCAGGACTGAAAGATCCCCTCAGTACTCACTATGTTGATAAAGCCAAGTAGGTGAGCTATATACAAAAGTGAAAGAATATAGGAAAAATGCAGGCATTTCATGCACTTAATACGATACCCAATAGTAGATGAAGAAGCCTTTGCTTCGAAACATGTTGACTTTATAGGAGTATCCGCACATTATAGGCAGGACATCTCTGCATCACCTTTTTAACAGGTCCAGCCTCGGCGACCTATTAAAGTTTTTTAAGTCCATGAGGCCAGGTCCTTTTTAATTCACCTACCTTTCTTCACTCCAGACCCTTCCTCTCACTACCCCATCACTACACATAGTATTGTTAGAACAGTGCTCCCGCGTAGTCGTAGGTCGTAGCACACCCCGTCCCGCAGCGGGGCGGGAAGACCCCTATGATGAAGCATGACACCAAGGGCCCTTTTGGTGTGTGAGGGGTATTTAAGCAAACACTGTGTGCATCCACTCCAGGGTGAGAAACACACTTCCCTAACACAGTCAGACCTTTTATGAATAACCCCCCTTTATGGTGGATCTCTTTGATTTAACTATCACTGGATTGATATCTTGTTTCAGCGCCGTTTTATCGGCAGATAGGTGTTATCTGTGACATCTTCATCAAGTCCATTGCCTTCTGGGACTTGTAGTTTTGCCTCTACCATTATGGTTAAAAGGCGTTCCGAGTGGAGCTGGCACAACTGTTAAAAGGGAGCGCTGTCCTTCAAAGTTATCAAAGTTATCTCACTAAAGACCCTGGGGTTGTCATAGAAGGTGAAGTGTACTGTACAGACGGACACAAACAAGAGAACACGGAGCGTGTGGAGGGGGTTTGAACCGCATTTTCATCAATCTTTGCCCCTTATAACTGCCCATTACCCTACCATAGGGTAATGGGCAGTTATAAGTGGCACGTGCTGCATTCAAAAGGCCTCTTTGTGCATCTAAACCACCAGAAGCAACCACCGGAAGTGCGACTCATGGACAAGATCTGGGAAGAGTCCAGTCACTGTCACAGCTTATGATTGTCTGTTGAAAGGCAAACCTGGGGGGCCGAGGACTGTCCCCCGAGCCTTCAGCCTCCAAGTGACCACTCTCTGTCCTACCTCGGCCTCCAGCAGTGAGGCTACGAGTCTTCAGCCTCCAAATGAACACTCTCTGACCCACCTCGGCCTCCAGCCGTGAGGCTTCGAGCCTTCAGCCTCTGAGTGAACACTCTCTGACCGACCCCGGCCTCCAGCAGTGAGGCTACGAGCCTTCAGTCTCCGAGTGACCACTCTGTCTGACCCCGGCCTCCAGCAGTGAGGATACGAGCCTTCAGCCTCCAAATGACCACTCTCTGCCCGATCCCAGCCTCCAGCAGTGAGGCTACGAGTCTTCAGCCTCCAAGTGACCACTCCCTGTCCGACCCCAGCCTCCAAGCTTCAGCCTCCAAATGACCACTATCTGTCCTACCCCAGCCTCCAGCAGTGAGGCTACAAGCCTTCAGCCTCCAAGTGACCACTCCCTGTCCGACCCCAGCCTCCAGCAGTGAGGCTACGAGTCTTCAGCCTCCACGTGAACACTCTCTGTCCGACCCCAGCCTCCAGCAGTGAGGCTCCGAGCCTTCAGCCTCCGAGTGACCACTTTCCGTCCTACCCCAGCCTCCAGCAGTGAGGCTACGAGCCTTCAGCCTCTAAATGAACACTTTCTGTCCTACCCCAGCCTCCGGCAGTGAGGCTACGAGCCTTCAGCCTCCCAGTGAACACTCTCTGTCCGACCCCAGCCTCCAAGCTTCAGCCTCCGAGTGACCACTCTCTGTCCGACCCCAGCCTCCAGCAGTGAGGCTACGAGCCTTCAGCCTCCGAGTGACCACTCTCTGTCGAACCCCAGCCTCCAGCAGTGAAGCTACGAGCCTTCAGCCTCCGAGTGACCACTCTCTGTCCGACCCCAGCCTCCAGCAGTGAGGCTACCAGCCGAGTGAACACTCTCTGTCCAATCCCAGACTCCAGCAGTGAGGCTACGAGTTTTCAGCCTCCAAGTGAACACTCTGTCCAACCCCAGCCTCCAGCAGTGAGGCTGCGAGTCTTCAGCCTCCGAGTGAACACTCTGTCCGACCCTGGCCTCCAGCAGTGAGGCTACGAGCCTTCAGCCTCCAAGTCAGCACTCTCTGCCCTACCCCGGCCTCCAGCAGCGAGGTTACGAGCCTTCAGCCTCCATGGGAACTCTCTCTGACCGATCCCGGCCTCCAGCAGTGAGGCTATAAGCCTTCAGCCTCCGATGTAAACACTCCCTTTCCTACCTCTGCCTCCAGCAGTGAGGCTACAGCCTTCAGGATCCGAAGTGAGCACTCTCTGTCCAACCCTAGCCTCCAGCAGTGAGGCTACGAGCCTTCAGCCTCCGAGTGAACACTCTCTGTCCTACCTTGGCCTCCAGCAGTGAGGCTACGAGCCTTCAGCCTCCGAGTGAACACTCTGTCCAACCCCAGCCTCCAGCAGTGAGGCTACGAGTCTTCAGCCTCTGAAGTGAACACTCTGTCCGACCCTGGCCTCCAGCAGTGAGGCTACGAGCCTTCAGCCTCCAAGGGAACACTCTCTGACCCCAGTCTCTAGCAGTGAGGCTATCAGACTTCAGCCTCCAAGTGAACACCCTCTGTCCGACCCCGGCCTCCAGCAGTGAGGCTATGAGCCTTTAGCCTCTGAAGTGAAACCTCTCTGTCCTACCTCGGCCTCCAGCAGTGAGGCTACGAGCCTTCAGCCTCCGAGTGAACACTCTCTGTCCTACCTTGGCCCCCAGCAGTGAGGCTACGAGCCTTCAGCCGCCGAGTGAACACTCTCGGTCCGAACCCCGTCCTGCACCAGTGAGCCAACGAGCCTCCAGCCTCTAAGTGAACACTCTCTGTCCGACCACGGCCTCCAGCAGTGAGGCTACAAGCCTTCAGCCTCCAAGTGAACAGTCTCTGTCCGACCCCAGCCTCCAGCAGTGAGGCTACAAGCCTTCAGCCTCCAAGTGAACACTCTCTGTCCGACCACGGCCTCCAGCAGTGAGGCTATGAGCCTTCAGCCTCCGAAATGAACACTCCCTGTCCTACCTTGGCCTCCCGCAGCAAGGCTGCAGCCTTCAGCCTCCGTAGTGAACACTCTCTGTCCTACCTCGGCCTCCAGCAGTGAGGCTACGAGCCTTCAGCCTCCGAGTGAACACTCTCGGTCCGACCCCGGCCTCCACCAGTGAGGCTACAAGCCTCCAAGTGAACACTCTGTCCGACCCTGGCCTCCAGCAGTGAGGCTACGAGCCTTCAGCCTCCAAGTCAGCACTCTCTGCCCTACCCCGGCCTCCAGCAGCGAGGTTACGAGCCTTCAGCCTCCATGGGAACTCTCTCTGACCGATCCCGGCCTCCAGCAGTGAGGCTATAAGCCTTCAGCCTCCGATGTGAACACTCCCTTTCCTACCTCTGCCTCCAGCAGTGAGGCTACAGCCTTCAGCCTCCGAAGTGAGCACTCTCTGTCCAACCCTAGCCTCCAGCAGTGAGGCTACGAGCCTTCAGCCTCCGAGTGAACACTCTCTGTCCTACCTTGGCCTCCAGCAGTGAGGCTACGAGCCTTCAGCCTCCGAGTGAACACTCTGTCCAACCCCAGCCTCCAGCAGTGAGGCTACGAGTCTTCAGCCTCCAAGTGAACACTCTCTGTCCTACCCCAGCCTCCAGCAGTGAGGCTACGAGCCTTCAGCCTCCAATTGAACATGCTCTGTCCGACCCCAGCCTCCTGCAGTGAGGCTACGAGCCTTCAGCCTCCATGTGAACACTCTCTCTCCGACCCCGGCCTCCAGCGGTGAGGCTGCGAGCCTTCAGCCTCCAAGTGAGCACTCTCTGTCCGACCCCAGCCTCCAGCAGTGAGGCTACCAGCCTTCAGCCTCCAAGTGAACACTCTCTGTCCGACCCCAGACCCAGCAGTGAGGCTCCGAGCCTTCAGCCTCCGAGTGAACACTCTCTGTCCTACTCCGGCCTCCAGCAGTGAGGCTATGACCCTTCAGCCTCCGAGTGAACACTCTCTGACCCCAGCCTCTAGCAGTGAGGCTATCAGACTTCAGCCTCCAAGTGAACACTCTCTGCCCTACCCCGGCCTCCAGCAGTGAGGGCACTAGCCTTCAGCCTCCAAGGGAACACTCTCTGACCCCAGCCTCTAGCAGTGAGGCTATCAGACTTCAGCCTCCAAGTGAACACTCTCTGTCCGACCCCGGCCTCCAGCAGTGAGGCTACGAGCCTTCAGCCTCCAAGGGAACACTCTCTGACCCCAGCCTCTAGCAGTGAGGCTATCAGACTTCAGCCTCCAAGTGAACACTCTCTGTCCGACCCCGGCCTCCAGCAGTGAGGCTATGAGCCTTCAGCCTCAGAAGTGAACACTCTCTGTCCTACCTCGGCCTCCAGCAGTGAGGCTACGAGCCTTCAGCCTCCAAGTGAACACTCTCTGTCTGACCCCGGCCTCCAGCAGTTAGGCTACGAGCCTTCAGCCTCCAAGTGAACACTCTCTGTCCGACCCCGTCCTCCAGCAGTGAGGCTACGAGCCTTCAGCCTCCAAGTGAACACTCTCTGTCTGACCCCGGCCTCCAGCAGTGAGGCTTCGGCACTCAGCCTCCAAGTGAACAGTCTCTGTCCGACCCCAACCTCCAGCAGTGAGGCTACGAGCCTTCAGCCTCCAAGTGAACACTCTCTGTCTGACCCCGGCCTCCAACAGTGAGGCTACGAGCCTTCAGCCTCCAAGTGAACACTCTCTGTCCGACCCCAGCCTCCAGCAGTTAGGCTACGAGCCTTCAGCCTCCAAGTGAACACTCTCTGTCCGACCCCGTCCTCCAGCAGTGAGGCTACAAGCCTTCAGCCTCGAAGTCAGCACTCTCTGTCCTACCCCGGCCTCCAGCAGTGAGGCTATGAGCCTTCAGCCTCCGAAGTGAACACTCTCGGTCCGACCCCGGCCTCCACCAGTGAGCCTACGGGCCTCCAGCCTCCAAGTGAACAGTCTCTGTCCGACCCCAGCCTCCAGCGGTGAGGCTACGAGCCTTCAGCCTCCAAGTGACGACTCTCTGTCCAACCCCAGCCTCCAGCAGTGAGGCTCCAAGCTTTCAGCCTCAGAGTGAACACTCTGTCCAACCCAGCCTCTAGCAGCGAGGCTACGAGTCTTCAGCCTCTGAAGTGAATACTCTGTCTGACCCCAGCCTCTAGCAGTGAGGCCAAGATCCTCCAGTCTCCGAGTGAATACTCTCTGTCCAAACCCGGCCTCCTGCAGTGAGGCTACAGCCTTCAGGCTCCAAGTGAACACTCTCTGTCCCACCCCGGCCTCCAGCAGTGAGGCTACAAGGCTTCAGCCTCTGAGTGAACAGTCTCTGTCTGACCCCGGCCTCCAGGGGTGAGGCTATGAGTCTTCAGCCTCCGAGTGAACACTCTCTGCCCTACCCCAGTCTCCAGCAGTGAGGCTACGAGCCTCCAAGTGACCACTCTCTGTCCGACCCCAGCCTCCAGCAGTGAGGCTATGAGCCTTCAGCCTTCAGCCTCCAAATGAACACTCTCTGTCCTACCCCAGCCTCCAGCTGTGAGGCTACGAGCCTTCAGTCTGTGATGTGAACACTCTGTCCGACCCCGGCCTCCAGCAGTGAGGCTACGAGCCTTCAGCCTCCAAGGGAACACTCTCTGACCCCAGCCTCTAGCAGTGAGGCTATCAGATTTCAGCCTCCAAGTGAACACTCTCTGTCCGACCTCGGCCTCCAGCAGTGAGGCTATGAGCCTTCAGCCTCCAAGTGAACACTCTCGGTCCGAACCCGACCTCCACCAGTGAGGCTACGAGCCTTCAGCCTCCAAGTGAACACTCTCTGTCCGACCCCAGCCTCCAGCAGTGAGGCTACGAGCCTTCAGCCTCCAATTGAACACTCTCTGTCTGACCCCGGCCTCCAACAGTGAGGCTACGAGCCTTCAGCCTCCAAGTGAACACTCTCGGTCCGACCCCGGCCTCCACCAGTGAGGCTACAAGCCTCCAAGTGAACACTCTCTGTCCGACCCCAGCCTCCAGCAGTGAGGCTAAGAGCTTTCACCCTCCAAGTGAACACTCTCTGTCCTACCCCAGCCTCCAGCAGTGAGGCTACGAGCCTTCAGCCTCCAATTGAACATGCTCTGTCCGACCCCAGCCTCCAGCAGTGAGGCTACGAGCCTTCAGCCTCCATGTGAACACTCTCTGTCCGACCCCAGACCCAGCAGTGAGGCTACCAGCCTTCAGCCTCCAAGTGAACACTCTCTGTCCGACCCCAGACCCAGCAGTGAGGCTCTGAGCCTTCAGCCTCCGAGTGAACACTCTCTGTCCTACTCCGGCCTCCAGCAGTGAGGCTATGACCCTTCAGCCTTCGAGTGACCACTCTCCGTCCGACCCCAGCCTCCAGCAGTGAGGCTACGAGCCTTCAGCCTCCGAGTGACCACTCTCTGTCCAACCCCAGCCTCCAGCAGTGAGGCTACGAGTTTTCAGCCTCCGAGTGAACACTCTCTGACCCCAGCCTCTAGCAGTGAGGCTATCAGACTTCAGCCTCCAAGTGAACACTCTCTGCCCTACCCCGGCCTCCAGCAGTGAGGGCACGAGCCTTCAGCCTCCAAGGGAACACTCTCTGACCCCAGCCTCTAGCAGTGAGGCTATCAGACTTCAGCCTCCAAGTGAACACTCTCTGTCCGACCCCGGCCTCCAGCAGTGAGGCTACAAGCCTTCAGCCTCCAAGGGAACACTCTCTGACCCCCGCCTCTAGCAGTGAGGCTATCAGACTTCAGCCTCCAAGTGAACACTCTCTGTCCTACCTCGGCCTCCAGCAGTGAGGCTATGAGCCTTCAGCATCCAAGTGAACACTCTCGGTCCGAACCCGACCTCCAGCAGTGAGGCTACGAGCCTCCAGCCTCAAAGTGAACACTCTATGCCTGACCCCAGCCTCCAGCAGTGAGGCTTCGTGCCTTCAGCCTCCAAGTGAACACTCTGTGTCCGACCCCAGCCTCCAGCAGTGAGGCTACGAGCCTTCAGCCTCCAAGTGAACACTCTCTGTCTGACCCCGGCCTCCAACAGTGAGGCTACGAGCCTTCAGCCTCCAAGTGAACACTCTGTCCGACCCCAGCCTCCAGCAGTGAGGCTATGAGCCTTCAGCCTCCGAAGTGAACACTCTCTGTCCTACCTCGGCCTCCCGCAGTGAGGCTGCAGTCTTCAGCCTCCGAAGTGAACACTCTCGGTCCGACCCCAGCCTCCACCAGTGAGCCTACGGGCCTTCAGCCTCCAAGTGACGACTCTCTGTCCAACCCCAGCCTCCAGCAGTGAGGCTCCAAGCTTTCAGCCTCAGAGTGAACACTCTGTCCAACCCAGCCTCTAGCAGCGAGGCTACGAGTCTTCAGCCTCTGAAGTGAATACTCTGTCTGACCCCAGCCTCTAGCAGTGAGGCCAAGAGCCTCCAGTCTCCGAGTGAATACTCTCTGTCCAAACCCGGCCTCCTGCAGTGAGGCTACAAGGCTTCAGCCTCTGAGTGAACAGTCTCTGTCTGACCCCGGCCTCCAGGGGTGAGGCTATGAGTCTTCAGCCTCCGAGTGACCACTCTCTGTCCGACCCCAGCCTCCAGCAGTGAGGCTACGAGCCTCCAAGTGACCACTCTCTGTCCGACCCCAGCCTCCAGCTGTGAGGCTACGAGCCTTCAGTCTGAGATGTGAACACTCTGTCCGACCCCGGCCTCCAGCAGTGAGGCTACGAGCCTTCAAGTGAACACTCTCTGTCCTACCCCAGCCTCCAGCAGTGAGGCTACGAGCCTTCAGCCTCCAAGTGAACACTCTCTGTCCGACCCCGGCATCCAGCATTGAGGCTACAAGCCTTCAGCCTCCAAGTGAACACTCTCTGTCCTACCTCGGCCTCCAGCAGTGAGGCTACGAGCCTTCAGCCTCCAAGTGAACACTCTCTGTCCGACCCCGGCCTCCAGCAGTGAGGCTACGAGCCTTCAGCCTCCTGTGACCACTCTCTGTCCGACCCCGGCCTCCAGCAGTGAGGCTACGAGCCTTCAGCCTCTGAAGTGAACACTCTCTGTCCGACCCCAGCCTCTAGCAGTGAGGCTACGAGCCTTCAGCCTCCAAGTGAACACTCTCTGTCCTACCTCGGCCTCCAGCAGTGAGGCTACGAGCCTCCAGCCTCCAAGTGAACACTCTCTGTCCGACCCCGACCTTCAGCAATGATTGGTTCATGTAAATATGTGTAATGAGTCTGCTGGTCTCAGCCAGTTTCACATGATCAAACATCCCCATGAAGGCACTAGTTTGTTTTATTTTTAGGACCACCTAACAGTGTGCTGAGGCTCTGCTTGCTTCCTTCCCTCTCACCGCTGTCACTTTGCTTCCCTCTCACCGCTGTCACTTCCTTTTCTCTCACCACTGTCACTTCCCTTTCCTCTCACCTCTGTCACTTCCTTCCCTCTCACCGCTGTTGCTTCCTTCCCTCTCACCGCTGTCACTTCCTTCCCTCTCACCGCTGTCACTTCCTTCCCTCTCACCGCTGTCACTTCCCTCTCACCGCTGTTGCTTACTTCCCTCTCACCGCTGTTGCTTACTTCCCTCTCACCGCTGTTGCTTACTTCCCTCTCACCACTGTCACTTCCCTTCCTTCTCACCTGCCGCTTCCTTCCCTCTCACTGCTGTCGCTTCCATCGCTCTCACCGCTGTTGTTTCCCTTCCCTCTCAACGCTGTCACTTTCTTCCCTCTCACGACTGTCGCTTCCTTCCATCTCACTGCTGTTGTTTCTTCCCTCTCAGTGCCATTGCTTCCTTGCCTCTCACCTCTGTCACTTCCCTTCCCTCTCACCACTGTCGCTTCCTTCCCTCTCACCACTGTCGCTTCCTTCCCTCTCACCACTGTCGCTTCCTTCCCTCTCACCACTGTCGCTTCCTTCCCTTCCACCGCTGTCGCTTCCTTCCCTCTCACCACTGTCGCTTCCTTCCCTCTCACCACTGTCACTTCCTTCCCTCTCACCACTGTCGCTTCCTTCCCTCTCACCACTGTCGCTTCCTTCCCTCTCACCACTGTCGCTTCCTTCCCTCTCACCACTGTCGCTTCCTTCCCTTCCACCGCTGTCACTTCCTTCCCTCTCACCACTGTCACTTCCTTCCCTCTCACCTCTGTCACTTTCGTCCCTCTCACTGCTGTCACTATTCTTCCCTCTTACTGCTGTCACTTCCTTTCCTCTCACCTACCTTCCCTCTCACCACTGTCGCTTCCTTCCCTTCCACCGCTGTTGCTTCCTTCACTCTCACCACTGTTTCTTCCCTTCCTTCTCACTTGTCGCTTCCTTTCCTCTCACTGCTGTCTCTTCCTCTCTCCCCGCAGTTACTTCCATCCCTCTCACCACTGTCGCTTCCTTCCCTCTTACCGCTGTCTCTTCCTCTCTCTCCGCTGTCGCTTTCCTTCCCTCTTACCGCTGGTGCTTCCTTCCCTCTCACAGCTGCCTATTCCTCTCTCACTGCTGTCGCTTCCTTCCCTCTCACCGCTGTCTCTTCCTCTCTCACCGCTGTCGCTTCCCTCCCCTTCCCTCTCACAGCTGTCGCTTCCTTCCCTCTCACTGCAGTCACTTCCATCCCTCTCACCGCTGTCTCTTCCTCTCTCACCACTGGCGCTTCCCTTCCCTCTCACCGCTGTCTCTTCCCTTCCCTCTTACCGTAGTCACTTCCTTCCCTCTCACAGCTGTCTTTTCCTCTCACCGCTGTCACTTTCCCTCCCACCATTGTCCCTTCCCTCTCACCGCTGTCGCTTCCTTCCCTCTCACAGCTGTCTTTTCCTCTCACCGCTGTCACTTCCCCTCCCACCATTGTCCCTTCCCTCTCACAGCTGTCTCTTCCTTCTCTCTCACAGCTGTCTGTCACAAAAGAGCAGCAGTCACTATCTTTCCTCCTGTCCTCTTTCGTTCTCGTTTCCTCTCACATCTTCCTCCGTCCTCTTCCTCCATTCTTCTTCCTTCCCTCTCTCCTCATGTTTCATCCTCCCCTCCTCATCCTCCCCACCTCTCATCCGTTTCCCCCCACCCTCCTCCCCTTATCTCTTCCTTAGATCCGTGACTTTACAATTCACTCCAGTTGCTGACTTCCCCTGAGGGCGCGAGAGGAACAAACAATGTTTTATATTTGTGTTTATGATGCCGACGGCATGCCGGTTCCTGTTTCTAATTAGGATCAATAACAGCAAGTGATGTCATGTGGCCGGGGCAGCGGGCTTTAGATCAGCTGATGAATCGCAGAATGCCTCTAGCACTTAACCCGCTGAGCCATCATTCCAGATGATAGCATCACCAGGCACCGTGCTTACAGTGTCAAGGAGGCGCTGTGTACTCACAAGATCACGAGGCACTGTGTACTCACAATATCACGAGGCACTGTGTACTCACAATATCACGAGGCACTGTGTACTCACAATATCACGAGGCACTGTGTACTGACAGCATCACGAGGCACTGTGTACTGACAGCATCACGAGGCACTGTGTACTGACAGCATCACGAGGCACTGTGTACTGACAGCATCACGAGGCACTGTGTACTGACAGCATCACGAGGCACTGTGTACTGACAGCATCACGAGGCACTGTGTACTGACAGCATCACGAGGCACTGTGTACTGACAGCATCACGAGGCACTGTGTACTCACAACATCACGAGGCACTGTGTACTCACAACATCACGAGGCACTGTGTACTCACATCACGAGGCACTGTGTACTCACATCACGAGGCACTGTGTACTCACATCACGAGGCACTGTGTACTCACATCACGAGGCACTGTGTACTCACATCACGAGGCACTGTGTACTCACATCACGAGGCACTGTGTACTCACATCACGAGGCACTGTGTACTCACAGCATCACGAGGCACTGTCTACTCACAGTATCACAAGACATAGTGTACTCACAGTATCACAAGGCAATGTGTACACGCAGCATCACGAGTCACAGTGTACTCACAGTATCATGAGGCACTGTGTACTTGCACTAACACAAGGCACTGTACAGTATCACCCGGCACTGTATGCATACAGTATCGCTCGGCACTTTATCCATACAGTATCACCCGGCACTGTATGTATATAGCAACAACTGCCACTGTATGCATACAGTATCACCCGGCACTGTATGTATACAGTAACACCTGCCACTGTATGCATACAGTGTCGCTCTGCACTGTATGCATACAGTGTCGCTCTGCACTGTATGCATACAGTGTCGCGCGGCACTGTATGCATACAGTATCACTCGCCACTGTATGCATACAGTATCACTCGCCACTGTATGCATACAGTATCACTCGCCACTGTATGCATACAGTATCGCCCAGGCACTGTATGCATACAGTATCAGTATCGCTCGTCACTGTATGCATACAGTATCACCCGGCACTGTATGCATACAGTTTTGCTCGGCACTGTGTGCATACAGTATCGCTCGGCACTGTATGCATACAGTATCGCTTGGCACTGTATGCATACAGTATCCCCTGGCACTGTATGCATACAGTATCTCCCGGCACTGTATGCATACAGTATCGCCCGGCACTGTATCCATACAGCATCACTCGGCACTGTATCCATACAGCATCACTCGGCACTGTATGCATACGGTATCACTCGGCACTGTATCCATACAGCATCACTCGGCACTGTATCCATACAGCATCACTCGGCACTGTATCCATACAGCATCACTCGGCACTGTATGCATACAGTATCACTCGGTACTGTATGCATACAGCATCGCTCGGCACTGCATGCATTATCTCCCGTTACAGTATGCATAAAAGTATTACTCAGCGCTGTATGTATACAGTATCGCTCGGCACTGTATGCATACAGTATCCCTAGGCACTGTATGCATACAGCATCGCTCGGCACTGTATGCATACAGCATCGCCCTGCACTGTATGCATACAGCATCGCCCTGCACTGTATGCATACAGCATCGCCCGGCACTGTATGCATACAGCATCGCCCGGCACTGTATGCATACAGCATCGCCCGGCACTGTATGCATACAGCAGCGCTCGGCACTGCATGCATTACCTCCGGTACAGTATGCATACAGTATTACTCAGCACTGTATGCATACAGCATCGCTCGGTACTGCATGCATTATCTCCCGTTACAGTATGCATACAGTATTACTCAGCACTGTATGCATACAGTATCACTCGGCACTGTATGCATACAGTATCACTCGGCACTGCATGCATACAGCATTGCTCAGCACTGCATGCATTACCTCCGGTACAGTATGCATACAGTATTACTCAGCACTGTATGCATACAGTATGGCTCGGCACTGTATGCATACAGTATCCCTAGGCACCCTATGCATACAGTATCGCTCGGCACTGTATGCATACAGTATCGCCCGGCACTGTATCCATACAGCATCACTCGGCACTGTATCCATACAGTATCACTTGGCACTGTATGCATACAGTATCACTCGGCACTGTATGCATACAGCATCACTCGGCACTGCATGCATTACCTCCGGTACAGTATGCATACAGTATTACTCAGCACTGTATGCATACAGTATCACTCGGCACTGTATGCATACAGCATCGCTCGGCACTGCATGCATTATCTCCCGTTACAGTATGCATACAGTATTACTCAGCACTGTATGCATACAGTATTAATCGGCACTGTATGCATACAGTATCACTCGGCACTGTATGCATACAGTATCGCTCGGCACTGCATGCATTACCTCCGGTACAGTATGCATACAGTATTACTCAGCACTGTATGCATACAGTATCACTCGGCACTGTATGCATACAGCATCGCTCGGCACTGCATGCATTATTTCCCGTTACAGTATGCATACATTATCGCCCGACACTGTATGCATACAGTATCGCTCAGCACTGTGTGCATACAGTATCGCTCGGCACTGTGTGCATACAGTATCGCTCGGCACTGTGTGCATACAGTATCGCTCGGCACTGTATGCATACAGTATCGCCCGGCACTGTATGCATTCAGTACCCCCCGGCACTGTATGCATTCAGTACCCCCCGGCAGTGTATGCATACAGTATCCCCCGGCACTGTATGCATTCAGTATCGCTCGGCACTGTATGCATACAGCATCACCCAGCACTGTATGCATACAGCATCACTCGGCACTGTATGCATACAGCATTGCCCGGCACTGTATGCATACAGTATCACTCTGCACTGTATGCATACAGCATCGCTCGGCACTGCATGCATTACCTCTGGTACAGTATGCATACAGTATTACTCAGTGCTGTATGCATACAGTATGGCTCGGCACAGTATGCATACAGTATCGCTCGGCACTGTATGCATACAGTATCACTCGGCACTGTATGCATACAGTATCACTCGGCACTGTATGCATACAGTATCGCTCGGCACTGTATGCATACAGCATCGCTCGGCACTGCATGCATTATCTCCGGTACATTATGCATACAGTATTACTCAGCACTGTATGCATACAGTATGGCTCGGCACTGTATGCATACAGCATCGCTCGGCACTGCATGCATTATCTCCCGTTACAGTATGCATACAGCATTACTCAGCGCTGTATGCATACAGTATCACTCGGCATTGTATGCATACAGTATCACTCGGCACTGTATGCATACAGCATCGCTCGGCACTGCATGCATTACCTCCGGTACAGTATGCATACAGTATTACTCAGCACTATATGCATACAGTATGGCTCGGCACTGTATGCATACAGCATCGCTCGGCACTGCATGCATTATCTCCCGTTACAGTATTACTCAGCGCTGTATGCATACAGTATCACTCGGCATTGTATGCATACAGTATCGCCCAGGCACTGTATGCATACAGTATCAGTATCGCTCGGCACTGTACGCATACAGTATCACCCGGCACTGTATGCATACAGTATCGTTCGGCACTGTATGCATACAGCATCACCCAGCACTGTATGCATACAGCATCACTCGGCACTGTATGCATACAGCATTGCCCGGCACTGTATGCATACAGTATCACTCGGCACTGTATGCATACAGCATCGCTCGGCACTGCATGCATTACCTCTGGTACAGTATGCATACAGTATTACTCAGTGCTGTATGCATACAGTATGGTTCGGCACAGTATGCTTACAGTATCGCTCGGCACTGTATGCATACAGTATCACTCGGCACTGTATGCATACAGCATCGCTCGGCACTGCATGCATTACCTCCGGTACAGTATGCATACAGTATTACTCAGCACTGTATGCATACAGTATGGCTCGGCACTGTATGCATACAGCATCGCTCGGCACTGCATGCATTATCTCCCGTTACAGTATGCATACAGTATTACTCAGCGCTGTATGCATACAGTATCACTCGGCATTGTATGCATACAGTATCACTCGGCACTGTATGCATACAGCATCGCTCGGCACTGCATGCATTACCTTCGGTACAGTATGCATACAGTATTACTCAGCACTGTATGCATACAGTATGGCTCGGCACTGTATGCATACAGCATCGCTCGGCACTGCATGCATTATCTCCCGTTACAGTATGCATACAGTATTACTCAGCGCTGTATGCATACAGTATCACTCAGCATTGTATGCATACAGTATCGCCCAGGCACTGTATGCATACAGTATCAGTATCGCTCGGCACTGTACGCATACAGTATCACCCGGCACTGTATGCATACAGTATTGCTCGGCACTGTGTGCATACAGTATCGCTCGGCACTGTATGCATACAGTATCACCCGCCACTGTATGCATACAGTATCGCTTGGCACTGTATGCATACAGTATCGCTCGGCACTGTATGCATACAGTATCCCCTGGCACTGTATGCATACAGTATCCCCCAGCACTGTATGCATACAGTATCGCTCGGCACTGTATACATACAGCATCGCCCGGCACTGTATGCATACAGTATCACTCGGCACTGTATGCATACAGCATCGCTCGGCACTGCATGCATTACCTCCGGTACAGTATGCATACAGTATTACTCAGCACTGTATGCATACAGTATGGCTCGGCACTGTATGCATACAGCATCGCTCGGCACTGCATGCATTATCTCCCGTTACAGTATGCATACAGTATTACTCAGCGCTGTATGCATACAGTATCACTCGGCATTGTATGCATACAGTATCACTCGGCACTGTATGCATACAGCATCGCTCGGCACTGCATGCATTACCTCCGGTACAGTATGCATACAGTATTACTCAGCATTGTATGCATACAGTATGGCTCGGCACTGTATGCATACAGCATCGCTCGGCACTGCATGCATTATCTCCCGTTACAGTATGCATACAGTATTACTCAGCGCTGTATGCATACAGTATCACTCAGCATTGTATGCATACAGTATCGCCCAGGCACTGTATGCATACAGTATCAGTATCGCTCGGCACTGTACGCATACAGTATCACCCGGCACTGTATGTATACAGTTTTGCTCGGCACTGTGTGCATACAGTATCGCTCGGCACTGTATGCATACAGTATCACCCGGCACTGATTGCATACAGTATCACCGCCACTGTATGCATACAGTATCGCTTGGCACTGTATGCATACAGTATCGCTCGGCACTGTATGCATACAGTATCCCCTGGCACTGTATGCATACAGTATCCCCCGGCACTGTATGCATACAGTATCGCCCGGCACTGTATCCATACAGCATCACTCTGCACTGTATCCATACAGCATCACTCGGCACTGTATCCATACAGCATCACTCGGCACTGTATCCATACAGTATCACTCGGTACTGTATGCATACAGCATCGCTCGGCACTGCATGCATTATTTCCCGTTACAGTATGCATAAAAGTATTACTCAGCGCTGTATGTATACAGTATCGCTCGGCACTGTATGCATACAGTATCCCTAGGCACTGTATGCATACAGCATCGCCCGGCACTGTATGCATACAGCAGCTCTCGGTACTGCATGCATTACCTCCGGTACAGTATGCATACAGTATTACTCAGCACTGTATGCATACAGCATCGCTCGGTACTGCATTCATTATCTCCCGTTACAGTATGCATACAGTATTACTCAGCACTGTATGCATACAGTATCACTCGGCACTGTATGCATACAGCATTGCTCGGCACTGCATGCATACAGCATTACTCAGCACTGCATGCATTACCTCCGGTACAGTATGCATACAGTATTACTCAGCACTGTATGCATACAGTATGGCTCGGCACTGTATGCATACAGTATCCCTAGGCACTGTATGCATACAGTATCGCCCGGCACTGTATCCATACAGCATCACTCGGCATTGTATCCATACAGTATCACTCGGCACTGTATGCATACAGTATCACTCGGCACTGTATGCATACAGCATCGCTCGGCACTGCATGCATTACCTCCGGTACAGTATGCATACAGTATTACTCAGCACTGTATGCATACAGTATCACTCGGCACTGTATGCATACAGCATCGCTCGGCACTGCATGCATTATCTCCCGTTACAGTATGCATACAGTATTACTCAGCACTGTATGCATACAGTATTACTCGGCACTGTATGCATACAGTATCACTCGGCACTGTATGCATACAGTATCACTCGGCAGTGCATGCATTACCTCCGGTACAGTATGCATACAGTATTACTCAGCACTGTATGCATACAGTATCGCTCAGCACTGTATGCATACAGCATCGCCCGGCACTGTATGCATACAGCATCGCCCGGCACTGTATGCATACAGTATCACTCGGCACTGTATGCATACAGCATCGCTCGGCACTGCATGCATTACCTCCGGTACAGTATGCATACAGTATTACTCAGCACTGTATGCATACAGTATCGCTCGGCACTGCATGCATTATTTCCCGTTACAGTATGCATACATTATCGCCCGACACTGTATGCATACAGTATTGCTCGGCAGTGTGTGCATACAGTATCGCTCGGCACTGTGTGCATACAGTATTGCTCGGCACTGTATGCATACAGTATCGCTCGGCACTGTATGCATACAGTATCGCCCGGCACTGTATGCATACAGTATCGCTCGGCACTGTATGCATTCAGTACCCGCCGGCACTGTATGCATTCAGTACCCCCCGGCAGTGTATGCATACAGTATCCCCCGGCACTGTATGCATTCAGTATCGCTTGGCACTGTATGCATACAGCATCACCCAGCACTGTATGCATACAGCATCACTCGGCACTGTATGCATACAGCATTGCCCGGCACTGTATGCATACAGTATCACTCGGCACTGTATGCATACAGCATCGCTCGGCACTGCATGCATTACCTCTGGTACAGTATGCATACAGTATTACTCAGTGCTGTATGCATACAGTATGGCTCGGCACAGTATGCATACAGTATCGCTCGGCACTGTATGCATACAGTATCACTCGGCACTGTATGCATACAGTATCACTCGGCACTGTATGCATACAGTATCACTCGGCACTGTATGCATACAGTATCACTCGGCACTGTATGCATTCAGCATCACTCGGCACTGCATGCATTACCTCCGGTACAGTATGCATACAGTATTACTCAGCACTGTATGCATACAGTATGGCTCGGCACTGTATGCATACAGCATCGCTCGGCACTGTATGCATACAGTATCACTCGGCACTGTATGCATACAGCATTGTCCGGCACTGTATGCATACAGTATGACTCGGCACTGTATGCATACAGCATCGCTCGGCACTGCATGCATTACCTCTGGTACAGTATGCATACAGTATTACTCAGTGCTGTATGCATACAGTATGGCTCGGCACAGTATGCATACAGTATCGCTCGGCACTGTATGCATACAGTATCACTCGGCACTGTATGCATACAGTATCACTCGGCACTGTATGCATACAGTATCACTCGGCACTGTATGCATACAGTATCACTCGGCACTGTATGCATTCAGCATCGCTCGGCACTGCATGCATTACCTCCGGTACAGTATGCATACAGTATTACTCAGCACTGTATGCATACAGTATGGCTCGGCACTGTATGCATACAGCATCGCTCGGCACTGCATGCATTATCTCCCGTTACAGTATGCATACAGTATTACTCAGCGCTGTATGCATACAGTATCACTCTGCATTGTATGCATACAGTATCACTCGGTATTGTATGCATACAGTATCGCCCAGGCACTGTATGCATACAGTATCAGTATCGCTCGGCACTGTACGCATACAGTATCACCCGGCACTGTATGCATACAGTATCGTTCGGCACTGTATGCATACAGCATCACCCAGCACTGTATGCATACAGCATCACTCGGCACTGTATGCATACAGCATTGTCCGGCACTGTATGCATACAGTATCACTCGGCACTGTATGCATACAGCATCGCTCGGCACTGCATGCATTACCTCTGGTACAGTATGCATACAGTATTACTCAGTGCTGTATGCATACAGTATGGCTCGGCACAGTATGCATACAGTATGGCTCGGCACAGTATGCATACAGTATCGCTCGGCACTGTATGCATACAGTATCACTCGGCACTGTATGCATACAGTATCACTCGGCACTGTATGCATACAGTATCACTCGGCACTGTATGCATACAGCATCGCTCGGCACTGCATGCATTACCTCCGGTACAGTATGCATACAGTATTACTCAGCACTGTATGCATACAGTATGGCTCGGCACTGCATGCATTATCTCCCGTTACAGTATGCATACAGTATTACTCAGCGCTGTATGCATACAGTATCACTTGGCATTGTATGCATACAGTATCACTCGGCACTGTATGCATACAGCATCGCTCGGCACTGCATGCATTACCTCCGGTACAGTATGCATACAGTATTACTCAGCACTGTATGCATACAGTATGGCTCGGCACTGTATGCATACAGCATCGCTCGGCACTGCATGCATTATCTCCCTTTACAGTATGCATACAGTATTACTCAGCGCTGTATGCATACAGTATCACTCAGCATTGTATGCATACAGTATCGCCCAGGAACTGTATGCATACAGTATCAGTATCGCTCGGCACTGTACGCATACAGTATCACCCGGCACTGTATGCATACAGTATTGCTCGGCACTGTGTGCATACAGTATCGCTCGGCACTGTATGCATACAGTATCACCCGCCACTGTATGCATACAGTATCGCTTGGCACTGTATGCATACAGTATCGCTCGGCACTGTATGCATACAGTATCCCCTGGCACTGTATGCATACAGTATCCCCCAGCACTGTATGCATACAGTATCGCTCGGCACTGTATGCATACAGCATCGCCCGGCACTGTATCCATACAGCATCACTCGGCACTGTATGCATACAGCATCACTCGGCACTGCATGCATTATCTCCCGTTACAGTATGCATACAGTATTACTCAGCGCTGTATGTATACAGTATCGCTCGGCACTGTATGCATACAGTATCCCTCGGCACTGTATGCATACAGTATCACCCGGCACTGTATGCATACAGCATCGCCCGGCACTGTATGCATACAGCATCGCCCGGCACTGTATGCATACAGCATCGCCCGGCACTGTATGCATACAGCATCGCCCGGCACTGTATGCATACAGCATCGCCTGGCACTGTATGCATACAGCATCGCCCGGCACTGTATGCATACAGCATCGCCCGGCACTGTATGCATACAGCAGCGCTCGGCACTGCATGCATTACCTCCGGTACAGTATGCATACAGTATTACTCAGCACTGTATGCATACAGTATCACTCAGCACTGTATGCATACAGTATCACTCAGCACTGTATGCATACAGTATCACTCAGCACTGCATGCATACAGCATCACTCAACACTGCATGCATTACCTCCGGGTCCAGTATGCATACAGTATTACTCAGCGCTGTATGCATACAGTATGGCTCGGCACTGTATGCATACAGTATCCCTAGGCACTCTATGCATACAGTATCGCTCGGCACTGTATGCATACAGTATCACCCGGCACTGTATCCATACAGCATCACTCTGCACTGTATCCATACAGTATCACTCGGCACTGTATGCATACAGCATCGCTCGGCACTGTATGCATACAGCATCGCTCGGCACTGTATGCATACAGCATCGCTCGGCACTGCATGCATTATCTCCGGTACAGTATGCATACAGTATTACTCAGCACTGTATGCATACAGTATCACTCGGCACTGTATGCATACAGCATCGCTCGGCACTGCATGCATTATCTCCCGTTACAGTATGCATACAGTATTACTCAGCACTGTATGCATACAGTATTACTCGGCACTGTATGTATACAGTATCACTCGGCACTGTATGCATACAGTATTACTCAGCACTGTATGCATACAGCATCGCTCAGCACTGTATGCATACAGCATCGCCCGGCACTGTATGTATACAGCATCGCCCGGCACTGTATGCATACAGCATCGCTCGGCACTGCATGCATTACCTCCGGTACAGTATGCATACAGTATTACTCAGCACTGTATGCATACAGCATCGCCCGGCACTGTATGCATACAGCATCGCTCGGCACTGCATGCATTATTTCCCGTTACAGTATGCATACAGTATCGCCCGACACTGTAAGCATACAGTATCGCTCGGCACTGTGTGCATACAGTATCGCTCGGCACTGTATGCATACAGTATCGCTCGGCACTGTATGCATACAGTATCGCCCGGCACTGTATGCATACAGTATCGCCCGGCACTGTATGCATACAGTATCGCCCGGCACTGTATGCACACAGTATCGCTCGGCACTGTATGCATACAGTATCGCTCGGCACTGTATGCATACAGTATCGCCCGGCACTGTATGCATACAGTATCGCCCGGCACTGTATGCATTCAGTACCCCCCGGCACTGTATGCATACAGTATCCCCCGGCACTGTATGCATACAGTATCGCTCTGCACTGTATGCATACAGCATCACCCAGCACTGTATGCATACAGCATCACTCAGCACTGTATGCATACAGCATTGCCCGGCAGTGTATGCATACAGTATCACTCGGCACTGTATGCATACAGCATCGCTCGGCACTGCATGCATTACCTCTGGTACAGTATGCATACAGTATTACTCAGCGCTGTATGCATACAGTATGGCTCGGCACAGTATGCATACAGTATCGCTCGGCACTGTATGCATACAGGATCGCTCGGCACTGTATGCATACAGTATCACTCGGCACTGTATGCATACAGCATCACTCGGCACTGCATGCATTACCTCCGGTACAGTATGCATACAGTATTACTCAGCACTGTATGCATACAGTATCGCTCGGCACTGCATGCATTATTTCCCGTTACAGTATGCATACATTATCGCCCGACACTGTATGCATACAGTATTGCTCGGCAGTGTGTGCATACAGTATCGCTCGGCACTGTGTGCATACAGTATTGCTCGGCACTGTATGCATACAGTATCGCTCGGCACTGTATGCATACAGTATCGCCCGGCACTGTATGCATACAGTATCGCTCGGCACTGTATGCATACAGCATCACCCAGCACTGTATGCATACAGCATCACTCGGCACTGTATGCATACAGCATTGCCCGGCACTGTATGCATACAGTATCACTCGGCACTGTATGCATACAGCATCGCTCGGCACTGCATGCATTACCTCTGGTACAGTATGCATACAGTATTACTCAGTGCTGTATGCATACAGTATGGCTCGGCACAGTATGCATACAGTATCGCTCGGCACTGTATGCATACAGTATCACTCGGCACTGTATGCATACAGTATCACTCGGCACTGTATGCATACAGTATCACTCGGCACTGTATGCATACAGTATCACTCGGCACTGTATGCATTCAGCATCGCTCGGCACTGCATGCATTACCTCCGGTACAGTATGCATACAGTATTACTCAGCACTGTATGCATACAGTATGGCTCGGCACTGTATGCATACAGCATCGCTCGGCACTGCATGCATTATCTCCCGTTACAGTATGCATACAGTATTACTCAGCGCTGTATGCATACAGTATCACTCTGCATTGTATGCATACAGCATCACTCGGCACTGTATGCATACAGCATCGCTCGGCACTGCATGCATTACCTCCGGTACAGTATGCATACAGTATTATTCAGCACTGTATGCATACAGTATGGCTCGGCACTGTATGCATACAGCATCGCTCGGCACTGCATGCATTATCTCCCGTTACAGTATGCATACAGTATTACTCAGCGCTGTATGCATACAGTATCACTCGGCATTGTATGCATACAGTATCGCCCAGGCACTGTATGCATACAGTATCAGTATCGCTCGGCACTGTACGCATACAGTATCACCCGGCACTGTATGCATACAGTATCGTTCGGCACTGTATGCATACAGCATCACCCAGCACTGTATGCATACAGCATCACTCGGCACTGTATGCATACAGCATTGCCCGGCACTGTATGCATACAGTATCACTCGGCACTGTATGCATACAGCATCGCTCGGCACTGCATGCATTACCTCTGGTACAGTATGCATACAGTATTACTCAGTGCTGTATGCATACAGTATGGCTCGGCACAGTATGCATACAGTATGGCTCAGCACAGTATGCATACAGTATCGCTCGGCACTGTATGCATACAGTATCACTCGGCACTGTATGCATACAGTATCACTCGGCACTGCATGCATTACCTCCGGTACAGTATGCATACAGTATTACTCAGCACTGTATGCATACAGTATGGCTCGGCACTGTATGCATACAGCATCGCTCGGCACTGCATGCATTATCTCCCGTTACAGTATGCATACAGTATTACTCAGCGCTGTATGCATACAGTATCACTTGGCATTGTATGCATACAGTATCACTCGGCACTGTATGCATACAGCATCGCTCGGCACTGCATGCATTACCTCCGGTACAGTATGCATACAGTATTACTCAGCACTGTATGCATACAGTATGGCTCGGCACTGTATGCATACAGCATCGCTCGGCACTGCATGCATTATCTCCCTTTACAGTATGCATACAGTATTACTCAGCGCTGTATGCATACAGTATCACTCAGCATTGTATGCATACAGTATCGCCCAGGAACTGTATGCATACAGTATCAGTATCGCTCGGCACTGTACGCATACAGTATCACCCGGCACTGTATGCATACAGTATTGCTCGGCACTGTGTGCATACAGTATCGCTCGGCACTGTATGCATACAGTATCACCCGCCACTGTATGCATACAGTATCGCTTGGCACTGTATGCATACAGTATCGCTCGGCACTGTATGCATACAGTATCCCCTGGCACTGTATGCATACAGTATCCCCCAGCACTGTATGCATACAGTATCGCTCGGCACTGTATGCATACAGCATCGCCCGGCACTGTATCCATACAGCATCACTCGGCACTGTATGCATACAGCATCACTCGGCACTGCATGCATTATCTCCCGTTACAGTATGCATACAGTATTACTCAGCGCTGTATGTATACAGTATCGCTCGGCACTGTATGCATACAGTATCCCTCGGCACTGTATGCATACAGTATCACCCGGCACTGTATGCATACAGCATCGCCCGGCACTGTATGCATACAGCATCGCCCGGCACTGTATGCATACAGCATCGCCTGGCACTGTATGCATACAGCATCGCCCGGCACTGTATGCATACAGCATCGCCCGGCACTGTATGCATACAGCAGCGCTCGGCACTGCATGCATTACCTCCGGTACAGTATGCATACAGTATTACTCAGCACTGTATGCATACAGTATCACTCAGCACTGTATGCATACAGTATCACTCAGCACTGCATGCATACAGCATTGCTCGGCACTGCATGCATTACCTCCGGGTCCAGTATGCATACAGTATTACTCAGCGCTGTATGCATACAGTATGGCTCGGCACTGTATGCATACAGTATCCCTAGGCACTCTATGCATACAGTATCGCTCGGCACTGTATGCATACAGTATCACCCGGCACTGTATCCATACAGCATCACTCTGCACTGTATCCATACAGTATCACTCGGCACTGTATGCATACAGCATCGCTCGGCACTGTATGCATACAGCATCGCTCGGCACTGTATGCATACAGCATCGCTCGGCACTGCATGCATTATCTCCGGTACAGTATGCATACAGTATTACTCAGCACTGTATGCATACAGTATCACTCGGCACTGTATGCATACAGCATCGCTCGGCACTGCATGCATTATCTCCCGTTACAGTATGCATACAGTATTACTCAGCACTGTATGCATACAGTATTACTCGGCACTGTATGTATACAGTATCACTCGGCACTGTATGCATACAGTATTACTCAGCACTGTATGCATACAGCATCGCTCAGCACTGTATGCATACAGCATCGCCCGGCACTGTATGCATACAGCATCGCCCGGCACTGTATGCATACAGCATCGCTCGGCACTGCATGCATTACCTCCGGTACAGTATGCATACAGTATTACTCAGCACTGTATGCATACAGCATCGCCCGGCACTGTATGCATACAGCATCGCTCGGCACTGCATGCATTATTTCCCGTTACAGTATGCATACAGTATCGCCCGACACTGTAAGCATATAGTATCGCTCGGCACTGTGTGCATACAGTATCGCTCAGCACTGTATGCATACAGTATCGCTCGGCACTGTATGCATACAGTATCGCCCGGCACTGTATGCATACAGTATCGCCCGGCACTGTATGCATACAGTATCGCCCGGCACTGTATGCATACAGTATCGCCCGGCACTGTACGCATACAGTATCGCTCTGCACTGTACGCATACAGTATCGCTCGGCACTGTATGCATACAGTATCGCCCGGCACTGTATGCATACAGTATCGCCCGGCACTGTATGCATACAGTATCGCCCGGCACTGTATGCATTCAGTACCCCCGGCACTGTATGCATACAGTATCCCCGGCACTGTATGCATACAGTATCGCTCTGCACTGTATGCATACAGCATCACCCAGCACTGTATGCATACAGCATCACTCAGCACTGTATGCATACAGCATTGCCCGGCAGTGTATGCATACAGTATCACTCGGCACTGTATGCATACAGCATCGCTCGGCACTGCATGCATTACCTCTGGTACAGTATGCATACAGTATTACTCAGCGCTGTATGCATACAGTATGGCTCGGCACAGTATGCATACAGTATCGCTCGGCACTGTATGCATACAGTATCGCTCGGCACTGTATGCATACAGTATCACTCGGCACTGTATGCATACAGCATCACTCGGCACTGCATGCATTACCTCCGGTACAGTATGCATACAGTATTACTCAGCACTGTATGCATACAGTATGGCTCGGCACTGTATGCATACAGCATCGCTCGGCACTGCATGCATTATCTCCCGTTACTGTATGCATACAGTATTACTCAGCGCTGTATGCATACAGTATCACTCGGCATTGTATGCATACAGTATCACTCGGCACTGCATGCATTACCTCCGTTACAGTATGCATACAGTATTACTCAGCACTGTATGCATACAGCATCGCTCGGCACTGCATGCATACAGCATCGCTCGGCACTGCATGCATTATCTCCCGTTACAGTATGCATACAGTATCGCTCGGCACTGTATGCATACAGTATCGCTCGGCACTGTATGCATACAGCATCGCTCGGCACTGCATGCATACAGTATCCCCTGGCACTGTATGCATACAGCATCGCTCAGCACTGCATGCATTATCTCCCGTTACAGTATGCATACAGTATCGCTCGGCACTGTATGCATACAGTATCGCTCGGCACTGTATGCATACAGTATCGCTCGGCACTGTATGCATACAGTATCACTCGGCACTGTATGCATACAGCATCGCTGGGCACTGCATGCATACAGTATCCCCTGGCACTGTATGCATACAGTATCCCCCGGCACTGCATGCATTACCTCCGGTACAGTATGCATACAGTATTACTCAGCACTGTATGCATACAGCATCGCTCGGCACTGCATGCATTATCTCCCGGTACAGTATGCATACAGTATTACTCAGCACTGTATGCATACAGCATCGCTCGGCACTGCATGCATTACCTCCGGTACAGTATGCATACAGTATTACTCAGCACTGTATGCATACAGCATCGCTCAGCACTGCATGCATTACCTCCGGTACAGTATCACTCGGCACTGTATGCATACAGTATCACTCGGCACTGTATGCATAAAAATAAAATAAAATGTAAATCCAGTACTTGTATAGCGCACAAATCACCCCCGAAGGGGTATCTCAGCGCTGGGGGCTGTTGTGAAGATTAAGCGAGCTATTCGCCAGAGTCGCATGGTGCTGGGCAGACCCCTGCCGCCGGAGCCAGGGATCGAACCGTGATCCCCAGCGCCAGTCACCCTGGCCGCGGCGCCACACCTCTCCCTATACAGTATTACTCAGCACTGTATGCATACAGCATCGCTCGGAACTGCATGTATACCTCCGGTACAGTATGCATACAGTAATACTCAGCACTGTATGCATACAGTATGGCTCGGCACTGCACACAAAGTGCACACTGTATGGACAGGCAACTTCTGTTGACAGTATCACCAGACCTTGCGCACACCAAGCACTAGGCGCTCACAGATCACCAGGCACCAGATTCTCACAGATTTATGAAGCATTTCAGCTTACATTATCACCAGGAAACAGGTGTAAATCTACTCCAAAACGTTGGTGTGAGAATGTTATGAAGGAAGAAAAGGAAACATCTTATCAAAAATTCATGGATTTTAACAGAAGTGGGCTCTCCAGCTGGAAAATTATTTCCTGGTGCAGAAAACAAGTGAACCACCGTCGATGTGTAGAGAATTGGGCCACGTTTGATCAATTTTAGAGGTAAAAGGAAGGAGGTAGGAGTACACAAGAAAATGTATTCCTGGGTATTTTTTGTGAATTCTAAAATAGTAGGAAATCTACCCAAATTGTATGAGTAAGTATGATGAGTAGAATTTGGCTCCTAAAATGAAGCTTGTGAATTGGTCTCCTCAGAGAACATCAAACATCTGGACCGCAACCAAGTAGTGAAGGACCCAGTGGGCACTTCCGGTCAGACACTGACAATGTCCTCGTGGTGAATGCCCAGCTCTGGCCGGACGACTCCTCAGTAATCCAGAGCATATAGATGCTTCCTGCTACAGTTTGCATCCTCCACAGGTTCAGATGTCCTACAACACAAACCTGAAGCATCCAATGGAGTCAGAGGAAGAGCTAAAGGCGCTTCTCCACAAACTTACGACAACATGGAGGAGAGCTAGACATGCTTCACCGCAACCATACGACAACCCGAAGAGCTAGACACGCTTCACCGCAATCTTACGACAATACGAAGTAGAGCTAGACGTGCTTCACCGCAACCATACGACAACACAGAGAGCTAGATGTGCTTCACCGCAACCTTACGACAACACGAAGGAGAGCTAGACGTGCTTCACCGCAACCTTATGACAACACGAAGGAGAACTAGATGTCCTTCACCGCAACCGTACGACAACACAGAGAGCTAGACTTGCTTCACTGCAACCTTACGACAACATGGAGAGCTAGACATGCTTCACCGCAAACTTACGACAACACGAAGGAGAGCTAGACGTGCTTCACCGCAACCTTATGACAACATGGAGAGTTAGACTTGCTTCACTGCAACCTTACGACAACATGGAGAGCTAGACATGCTTCACCGCAAACTTACGACAACATGGAGAGCTAGATGTGCTTCACTGCAACCATACGACAACATGAAGGAGAGCTAGAAGTGCTTCACCACAACCTTATGACAAAAAGAAGGAGACTTATACTCTCTTCACCGCAAACTTATGACAACACAAAGGAGAGCTAGAAGTGCTTCACCGTAAACTTTTGACAACACGGAGACCTAGGCGTGCTTCATCGCAACCTTACGACAACACGAAGGAGAGCTAGACGTGCTTCACCACAACCATATCACAACACAAAGGAGAGCTAGATGTGCTTCACCGCAACCTTACGACAACACGGAGAGCTAGATGCTCTCCTTCATGTTGTCGTAAGGTTGTGGTAGAGCACAAGACATGCTTCACCGCAACCTTACGACAACAAGAAGGAGAGCTGGAAGCGCTTCACCGCAACCTTATGATAATACAGAGAGCAAGACGTGCTTCACAGCAACCTTACGACAACATGAAGGAGAGCTACACGTGCTTCACAGCAACATTACAACAACAAGAAGGAGAGCAAGACGCGCTTCCTCGCAACCTTACAACAACACGAAGGTGAGCTAGATGTGCTTCACCGCAATCTTACGACAACATGGAGAAGAGCAAAACATGCTTCACTGCAACCCGATGACAACACGAAAGAGAAATAAACATGCTTCACTGCAAACTTACAACAACATGGAGGAGAGCAAGATGTGGGTCACAAAACATTATGACAACATGCAAGAGAGCTAGAAACACTTCACCACAAACGTACGACAACACGGAGAGCTAGACGCGCTCTACCACAACCATATGACAACACAAAGGAGAGCTAGATGTGCTTCACCGCAACCTTACCACAACATGAAGGAGAGAAAGACGTGCTTCACCGCAAACCTACAACACGAAGGAGAGCTAGACGTGCTCTACCACAACAATATGACAACACAAAAGAGAGAAAAATGTGCATCACCACAACCATATGACAACATAAAGGAGAGCCAGACGTGCTTCACTGCAACAATACAATAAAATGAAGGAGAGCTTGATTTGCTTCACCGCAACCTTACGACAACAAGAAGGAGAGCAAGACGTGCTTTGCCGCAACCTTATGACAACACGGAGAGCTAGTCGTGCTTCACCGCAACCTTACGACAACACAGAGAGCTAGACTTGCTTCACTGCAACCTTACGATAACACGAAGGAGAGCTAGACGTGCTTCACCACAAACCTATGGCAACATGGAGGAGAACAAGACGTGCTTCCCCGCAACCTTATGACAACACGGAGAGCTAGACTTGCTTCACCGCAACCTTATGACAACACGGAGAGCTAGACGTGCTTCACTGCAACCTTTACGATAACATGAAGGAGAGCTAGACGTGCTTCACCACAACCTTATGACAACAGGAAGGTGAGCTAGACGTACTTCACCGCAACCTTACGACAACACGGAGAGCTAGACACGCTTCACCGCAACCTTATGACAACACGAAGGAGAGCAAAACGTGCTTCACCACAACCTTATGACAACAGAAAGGAGAGCTAGAAGTGCTTCACTGCAACCTTATGACAACACGAAGGAGAGCTAGACATGCATCATCACAACCTTACGACAACACGAAGGGGAGCTAGAAGTGCTTCACAGCAAACTTACGACAGCACGAAGGAGAGCTAGACGCGTGCTACCACCTTATGACAACACAAAGGAGAGCTAGACGTGCTTCACTGCAACAATACAACAAAACGAAGGAGAGCTTGATTCGCTTCACCGCTAACTTACGAAAACATTAAGGAGAGCTAGAAGCGCTTCACCGCAACAGTATGACAATGCAAAGAAGAGCTAGACGTGCTTCACCGCAACCTTTCCACAACATGAAGGAGAGCTAGACATGCTACACCGCAACCTCAGGACAACACAAAGGAGAGCTAGAAGCGCTTCACCGCAAACTTACCACAGCATGGAGGAGAGCAAAACGTACTTCACCACAACCTTATGACAACACAAAGGAGAGCTAGACGTGCTTCACCGCAACCTTACGACAACATGGAGAGTTAGATGTGCATCACAGCAACTTTACAACAACATGAAGGAGAACTTGACGTGCTCTACCGCAACCTTACGACAACGCGAAGGAGAGCAAGACGTGCTTCACTGCAACCGTGCTCTCCATGCCAATGGAGTCAAGCTATCCCGGCTGATGAGGGGTGAAACCCCGAAACCGGTCCTAGGATGCTTGTTTCCAGTCCAGGGAGGACCGGGCCTAGTAGTTCGGGCTGGACTGTTCCCATTGGGCGCATGGTCAAGACTGATTTGCATATGGCTGGGTTCAAACTGGAATGGCATGCAGAGCAAAAAAACGATGGATTTTGGCCGAGATCTCTGTACTGGGGTGAATGTATGACATTGTTCTGCATTCTGTCCATCAATTATTCTTTTTGCATTTGTCACTGCAACCTGAAGAGCTAGGCTTCAACACAAAGGAGGGCTACAGGTGCTTCACCTCAACCTTATGACAACACGAAGGAGATTTAGACATGCTTCACTGCAACTTACGTAAACAGGAGGGAGAGCAAGACGAGCTTCACCGCTACCTTACGACAACACGAAGGAGCGCTTGATGTGCTTCACCGCAACCTTACGACAACACGAAGGAGAGCTAGACGTGCTCTACCGCAACCTTATGACAACATGAAGGAGAGCTTGTCGTGCTTCACCGCAACCTTACGACAACACGAGGGAGAGCTAGACGTGCTCTACGGCAACCTTATGACAACATGAAGAAGAGCTAGGCATGCTTCACTGCAGCCTTACGACAACACTCAGAAGGAAGACACCCATAAAAAGGTGTAAGTCATCCAATCAGTGGAATATTATAGAAATAACAAAACGGAAGAGTATGGGCTGGAAACGTAAACACCAATGGCATGGACACAACAGTGCTGACAACAAGAAAACCTCACAGGAGGAGGTACTAACAAGTGAGAAGAAGAAATAAGACAACATTACCAAGATAGTATCGAAGACACAGTCAACTAGTTCAGGGGAAACGTCAAGATCTTCCACAGACTGACTGCCTGGGCTCATTCCACACTGGCAGCACCGCAGGATATACTGTCAAGCATCAAAGTGATAATGACGAAAACACCCGGATCACTCTCTGTATCCGACAAGCATTCACACCCTTCAATCTGCTTTCTCCGCCTCCCTGCGGGGCATGGAAATAGAAGAGGTGCTGCAACCAGCAGACAGGATCCAGGCCTCTTAGCCATGGTAGAACCCGGGCCAGACCCACCGTGGAAGGAAGAGACTCTTGTCCCTGACATGATGGAGCGCATCAGTGTGTCTCTCCTTGACGGAGCAGTCCCTCAGAGCTCATCAGTGAAAGAGGAACATTCCCTCAGAGCTCACCAGTGAAAGAGGAACATTCCCTCAGAGCTCATCAGTGAAAGAGGAACATTCCCTCAGAGCTCATCAGTGAAAGAGGAACATTCCCTCAGAGCTCAATGATAGAGGAACATTCCCTCAGAACTCATCAATGAAAGAGGAATATTCCCTCAGAACTCATCACTGAAAGAGGAACATTCCCTCAGAGCTCATCAATGAATGAGGAACATTCCCTCAGAGCTCATCAATGAATGAGGAACATTCCCTCAGAGCTCATCAATGAATGAGGAAAATTCCCTCAGAGCTCATCAATGAATGAGGAACATTCCCTCAGAGCTCATCAATGAATGAGGAACATTCCCTCAGAGCTCATCAGTGCATCTCTAGACAAGGGAACATTCCCTCACAGCTTATCAATGAATGAGGAACATTCCCTCAGAGCTTATCAATGAATGAAGAACATTCCCTCAGAGTTCATCAATGAATGAGGAACATTCCCTCAGAGCTCATCAGTGAAAGAGGAACATTCCCTCAGAGCTCAATGAAAGAGGAACATTCCCTCAGAGCTCATCAATGAAAGAGGAACATTCCCTCAGAGCTCATCAATGAAAGAGGAACATTCCCTCAGAGCTCATCACTGAATGAGGAACATTCGCTCAGAGCTCTTCAATGAAAGAGGAACATTCCCTCAGAGCTCATCAATGAATGAGGAACATTCCCTCAGAGCTCATCAGTGCATCTCTCCACAAGGGAACATTCCCTCCCAGCTTATCAATGAATGAGGAACATTCCCTCAGAGCTTATCAATGAATGAAGAACATTCCCTCAGAGCTCCTCAGTTAATGGGGAATATTCCTTCTGAGCTCATCAATGAATGAGGAACATTCCCTCTGAGCTCATCAATGAAAGAGGAATATTCCCTCTGGGCTCATCAATGAATGAAGAACATTCCCTCAGAGTTCATCAATGAATGAGGAACATTCCCTCAGAGCTCATCAATGAATGAGGAACATTCCCTCAGAGCTCAGTGAAAGAGGGACATTTCCTCACAGCTCATCAGTGGAAGAGAAACATTCCCTCAGAGCTCATCAGTGCATCTCTCCACAAGGGATCATTCCCTCACAGCTTATCAATGAATGAGGAATATTCCCTCAGAGCTCATCAATGAATGAAGAACATTCCCTCAGAGCTCATCAATGAATGAGGAACATTACATCATAGCTCATCAGTGAAAGAGGAACATTCCCTCAGAGCTCATCAATGAATGAGGAAAATTCCCTCAGAGCTCATCAGTGCATCTCTAGACAAGGGAACATTCCCTCACAGCTTATCAATGAATGAGGAACATTCCCTCAGAGCTTATCAATGAATGAAGAACATTCCCTCAGAGTTCATCAATGAATGAGGAACATTCCCTCAGAGCTCATCAGTGAAAGAGGAACATTCCCTCAGAGCTCAATGAAAGAGGAACATTCCCTCAGAGCTCATCAATGAAAGAGGAACATTCCCTCAGAGCTCATCAATGAAAGAGGAACATTCCCTCAGAGCTCATCACTGAATGAGGAACATTCGCTCAGAGCTCTTCAATGAAAGAGGAACATTCCCTCAGAGCTCATCAATGAATGAGGAACATTCCCTCAGAGCTCATCAGTGCATCTCTCCACAAGGGAACATTCCCTCCCAGCTTATCAATGAATGAGGAACATTCCCTCAGAGCTTATCAATGAATGAAGAACATTCCCTCAGAGCTCCTCAGTTAATGGGGAATATTCCTTCTGAGCTCATCAATGAATGAGGAACATTCCCTCTGAGCTCATCAATGAAAGAGGAATATTCCCTCTGGGCTCATCAATGAATGAAGAACATTCCCTCAGAGTTCATCAATGAATGAGGAACATTCCCTCAGAGTTCATCAATGAATGAGGAACATTCCCTCAGAGCTCATCAATGAAAGAGGAATATTCCCTCTGGGCTCATCAATGAATGAAGAACATTCCCTCTGAGCTCATCAATGAAAGAGGAATATTCCCTCTGGGCTCATCAATGAATGAAGAACATTCCCTCAGAGTTCATCAATGAATTAGGAACATTCCCTCAGAGCTCATCAATGAATGAGGAAAATTCCCTCAGAGCTCATCAATTAATTGAAGAACATTCCCTCAGAGCTCATTCATAAATGAGGAAAATTCCCTCAGAGCTCATCAATTAATTGAAGAACATTCCCTCAGAACTCCTTCATGAATGAGGAACATTCCCTCAGGGCTCATCCATGAATGAGGAATATTCCCTCAGAGCTCATGATGGCATATCTCCATGACGGAACATTCCCTCAGAGCTCTTCAATGAATGAGGAACATTCCCTCAGAGCTCATCAATGAACGAGGTCTATTCCCTCAGAGCTCATCAATGAATGAGGAACATTCCCTCAGAGCTCATCAATGAATGAATAACATTCCCTCAGAGCTCATCAATGAATGAATATCATTCCCTTAGAGCTCATCAATGAATGAATATCATTCCCTCAGAGCTCATCAATGAATGAGGAACATTCCCTCTGAGCTCATCAATGAAAGAGGAACATTCGCTCAGAGCTCATCATGGCATCTCTGCCTGATGGAATATTTCCTCAAAGCTTATCAATGAATGAGGAACATTCCCTCAGAGCTCATCCATGAATGAGGAACATTCCCTCAGAGCTCATCAATGAATGAGGAACATTACGTCAGAGCTCATCATTGAATGAGGAAAATTCCTTCAGAGCTCAATGAAAGAGGAACATTCCCTCAGTGATCATCAATGAATGAGGAACATTCCCTCAGAGTTCATCAGTGAAAGAGGAACATTCCCTCAGAGCTCATCAGTGAAAGAGGAACATTCCCTCAGAGCTCATCCGTGCATCTCTCCACCAGGGAACATTCCCTCTAAGCTTATCAATGAACGAGGAACATTCCCTCAGAGCTCATCAATGAATGAAGAACATTCTCTCAGAGCTCGTCAATGAATGAAGAACATTACATCAGAGCTCATCAGTGAAAGAGGAACATTCCCTCAGAGCTCATCAATGAATGAATAACATTCCCTCAGAGCTCATCCATGAATGAGGAACATTCCCTCAGAGCTGATCCATGTATGAGAAATATTCCCTCAGAGCGCATCAATGAAAGAGGAACATTCCCTCAGAGCTCATCAATAAATGAGGAACATTCCCTCAGAGCTCATCAATGAATGCAGAACATTCCCTCAGAGCTCATCCATGAATGAGGAACATTCCCTCAGAGTTAATCCATAAATAAGGAACATTCCCTCACAGCTCATCAATGAAAGAGAAACATTCCTCAGAGATCATCAGTGCATCTCTCCATGACAGAACATTCTCTCAGAGCTCATCAATGACTGAGGAACACTCCCTTAGAGCTCATCAATGAATGCAGAACATTCCCTTAGAGCTAATTATGGCATCTCTCCATGACGGAACATTTCCTCAGAGCTCATCAATGAATGAGGAACATTCCTCAGAGCTCCTCAGTTAATGGGGAATATTCCTTCTGAGCTCATCAATGAATGAGGAACATTCCCTCTGAGCTCATCAATGAACGAGGAATATTCCCTCTGGGCTCATCAATGAATGAGGAACATTGCCTCAGACCTCATCAATGAAATAGGAACATTCCTGAGAGCTCCTCAATGAATAAGGAACATTCGCTCAGAGCTCATCATGGCATCTCTCCCTGACGGAACATTCCCTGAGAGCTCATCCATGAATGAGGAACATTCCCTCTGAGCTCATCAATGAATGAGGAACATTCCCTCAGAGCTCATGAATGAAAGAGGAACATTCCCTCAGAGCTCATGAATGAAAGAGGAACATTCCCTCAGAGCTTATCAATGAATGAGGTACATTCCCTCAGAGCTCAATGAAAGAGGAGCATACCCTCAGAGCTCAATGAAAGAGGAGCATACCTTCAGAGCTCATCAATAAATGAGGAACATTCCCTCAGAGCTCATCAATGAATGAGGAACATTGCCTCAGACCTCATCAATAAAAGAGGAACAGTCCCTCAGAATTCATCAATGAATGAGGAACATTCCCTCAGAGCTCATCCATGAATGAGGAACATCCCCTCAGAGCTCATCCATGAATGAGGAACATTCCCTCAGAGCTCATCCATGAATGAGGAACATTCCCTCAGATCTCATCCGTGAAAAAGGAACATTCCCTCAGAGCTCATCAATGAATGAGGAACATTCCCTCAGAGCTCATCAATGAAAGAGGAACATTCCCTCAGAGCTCATCCATGAATGAGGAACATCCCCTCAGAGCTCATCCATGAATGAGGAACATCCCCTCAGAGCTCATCCATGAAAGAGGAACATTCCCACAGAGATCATCAGTGAATGAGGAATATTCCCTCAGAGCTCATCCGTGAAAAAGGAACATTCCCTCAGAGCTCATCCATGAATGAGGAACATTCCCTCAGAGCTCATCAATGAAAGAGGAACATTCCCTCAGAGCTCATCCATGAATGAGGAACATCCCCTCAGAGCTCATCCATGAAAGAGGAACATTCCCACAGAGCTCATCAGTGAATGAGGAATATTCCCTCAGAGCTCATCCATGAATGAGGAACATTCACTCAGAGCTTATCAATGAAAGAGGAACATTCCCTCAGAGCTCATCAATGAATGAAGAACACTAACTGTACCAAGAGAACCCTCCTCACCAGCACTAGGCTGACCCCATCCCCCAACACCTGCATGAGGCTGGATGGTTAGACGCTTACAACGGGGCACTGTCCAACTGTCTTCAAGGCAGTCTGTGGACACTGTCCTTCACATCAACAACAGCTTCCCTTGCAACACTGCAGCAGAAACCAGCAATCTGCCAACCGCAGCCTGCGGTGCTGCAAACAGATCCAGGTCTTTCAGACACCCAAGTGCCCTGTACTCACACTTAGTGCTGGCAATCGCCTGCCTTCTGGCACTCAAGGTCTCCCGCCAAAGTCACCTCCTCAGAATGCAGCCTCACCTCCACCAAGGACTCTTCTTTCCTTCTAGTATCCGCCCTCCTGATCTTACAGCCCAGCTTTCTCCATAGCTCAACTCCACCACCATCAACCACGCCTCACAGTGATCCTACTGTTAAAAAATGTATACCATGCGATATTCATTGTTTATCAAGTACCACCATAGATGGTCAACTGCCTCAACAACCATCAACCACCCACTCACAGCCACCCAAATGTTAAAGAATGCGTACTATATAGTGCTCATTGTGTATCAAGAACCACCATACTCGGCTCACTGCCTCCACCACCCACAGTGATCCACCCAGTAGGACCCCCGCCTCAGGTCTGTGGTCACTATGTGCGGCATTTATAGTGGAAATGCTGCTGCTGGTTCTGTTATCAATACTCAGTCAGAAGTAGAACCTCATACATCAAGAATGATATCCTCTCCACACTTACCCTCTGTTGGAACCCACATACAGCGCCATGAGCTATCCATCAGCGCTATGTGCAGGAGGCACCACAAATACACACACACGCAACATGTATGGTTGTATACCAGAGGGCACATGGGTAGAATGCTGCAACACTGAACTCCACGTGATCCGAAGCCACTGTGTTCACCGGGCATGTATGGAATGTAATTAGCACTACAGCAACACTACTACACTGACCGTACATCTACTCCAAAACCTATCCTAACACTACTGCCTAACCTTAACCCTGCATCTTAGCCTGACCCAGTCTGCTCTAACCCTATCCATAACCCTATACCTTTTGCTAACCTTAACCCTAAATCTTACTGTAACCTTAACCACAACACTTGTGCAGCCCCAAACCTTACTGTATCTATGAACTTGAACTTTTTCTAATTATAACCCTAAACCTTTCACTAACCTAAACCCTAACCCTCACTGTAACCCTAACTATAACCTTGGCCTAGCCCTAAACCTAACTCATGTCATAGCCTTGAAGCTTTTTCTAACCATAACCGTAATCCTAACATTAATCATAAATCTTTCTCTAACAGTATCGTTATACTTAACCGTGACATTTTCTATAACCATAATTCAAACCCTAACCTTACCCATAAACCTTTCTGAAACCTTAACCCTAAACATTACTGTAACCACAACCATGTCCCATCCCTTATTCTAGCCCTACCCCTACCCTTAACCTTAACCCTAAGCCTTACTCTAGCCTACCCCCACCCCTACCTATAACCTTAACCCGAAGCCTTGCTCTAGCCATACCCCACCCCTACCTCTAACCTTAACCCGAAGCCTTGCTCTGGCCATACCCCACCCCTACCTCTAACCTTAACCCGAAGCCTTACTCTAGCCATAACCCCACCCCTACCGCCAACCTTAACCCTAAGCCTTTCTCTACCCCTACCCCCACCCCTACCTCTAACCATAACCCGAAGCCTTGCTCTAGCCATAACCCCACCCCTACCTCAAACCTTAACCCTAAGCCTTGCTCTCGCCATACCCCTACCCCTACCTCTAACCTTAACCCGAAGCCTTACTCTAGCCTTACCCCACCCCTACCTCTAACCTTGACCCGAAGCCTTACTCTACCCTTACCCCACCCCCACCCCTAACCTTAACCCGAAGCCTTGCTCTAGCCATAACCCCACCCCTACCTCTAACCTTAACCCGAAGCCTTACTCTACCCCTACCCCCACCCCTACCTCTAACCATAACCCGAAGCCTTGCTCTAGCCATAACCCCACCCCTACCTCAAACCTTAACCCTAAGCCTTGCTATGGCCATACCCCTACCCCTACCTCTAACCTTAACCTGAAGCCTTACTCTAGCCCTACCCCACCCCTACCTCTAACCTTGACCCGAAGCCTTACTCTACCCCTACCCCCACCCCTAACCTTAACCCAAAGCCTTCCTCTAGCCATAACCCCACCCCTACCTCTAACCTTAACCCGAAGCCTTACTCTACCCCTACCCCCACCCCTACCTCTAACCATAACCCGAAGCCTTGCTCTAGCCATAACCCTACCCCTACCTCTAACCTTA
Organism: Calotriton arnoldi; assembly: GCA_963921515.1. Taxonomy (NCBI): domain Eukaryota; kingdom Metazoa; phylum Chordata; class Amphibia; order Caudata; family Salamandridae; genus Calotriton; species Calotriton arnoldi. Next base: position 35,089 of record CAWUFW010005279.1, on the reverse strand, counting down.
ACCCGAAGCCTTACTCTAGCCATAACCCCACCCCTACCTCTAACCTTAACCCAAAGCCTTACTCTAGCCATAACCCCACCCCTACCTCTAACCTTAACCCAAAGCCTTACTCTAGCCATAACCCCACCCCTACCTCTAACCTTAACTCGAAGCCTTACTCTAGCCATAACCCCACCCCTACCTCTAACCTTAAACCGAAGCCTTACTCTAGCCTACCCTCACCCCACCTCAAACCTTAACCCGAAGCCTTAGCTAGCCATAACCCCACCCCTACCTCTAACCTTAAACCTAAGCCTTGCTCTAGCCATAACCCCACCCTTACCTCTAACCTTAACCCGAAGCCTTGCTCAAGCCATAACCCCACCCCTACCTCTAACCTTAACCCGAAGCCTTACTCTAGCCATAACCCCACCCCTACCACTAACCTTAACCCGAAGCCTTGATCTGGCCATAACCCCACCCCTACCTCTAACCTTAACCCGAAGCCTTGCTCTGGCCATACCCCTACCCCTACCTCTAACCTTAACCCGAAGCCTTGCTCTAGCCATTACCCCACCCCTACCTCTAACCTTAACCCGAAGCCTTACTCTAGCCATAACCCCACCCCTACCTCTAACCTTAACCCGAAGCCTTACTCTAGCCATAACCCCACCCCTACCTCTAACCTTAACCCGAAGCCTTACTCTAGCCATAACCGCACCCCTACCTCTAACCTTAACCCTAAACCTTGCTCTGGCCAATAACCCCAACCCTACCGCTAACCTTAACCCGAAGCCTTACTCTAGCCATAACCCCACCCCTACCTCTAACCTTAACCCGAAGCCTTACTCTAGCCATAACCCCACCCCTACCTCTAACCTTAACCCGAAGCCTTACTCCAGCCATAACCGCACCCCTACCTCTAACCTTAACCCGAAGCCTTACTCTAGCCATAACCCCACCCCTACCTCTAACCTTAACCCAAAGCCTTACTCTAGCAATAACCCCACCCCTACCTCTAACCTTAACCCAAAGCCTTACTCTAGCCATAACCCCACCCCTACCTCTAACCTTAACTCGAAGCCTTACTCTAGCCATAACCCCACCCCTACCTCTAACCTTAACCCGAAGCCTTACTCTAGCCTACCCTCACCCCTACCTCAAACCTTAACCCGAAGCCTTACTCTAGCCATAACCCCACCCCTACCTCTAACCTTAAACCTAAGCCTTGCTCTAGCCATAACCCCACCCTTACCTCCTAACCTTAACCCGAAGCCTTGCTCTAGCCATAACCCCACCCCTACCACTAACCTTAACCCGAAGCCTTGATCTGGCCATAACCCCACCCCTACCTCTAACCTTAACCCAAAGCCTTACTCTAACCATAACCCCACCCCTACCACTAACCTTAACCCAAAGCCTTGATCTGGCCATAACCCCACCCCTACCTCTAACCTTAACCCGAAGCCTTGCTCTGGCCATACCCCTACCCCTACCTCTAACCTTAACCCGAAGCCTTGCTCTAGCCATTACCCCACCCCTACCTCTAACCTTAACCCGAAGCCTTACTCTAGCCATAACCCCACCCCTACCTCTAACCTTAACCCGAAGCCTTACTCTAGCCATAACCCCACCCCTACCTCTAACCTTAACCCGAAGCCTTACTCTAGCCATAACCCCACCCCTACCTCTAACCTTAACCCGAAGCCTTACTCTAGCCATAACCCCACCCCTACCTCTAACCTTAACCTGAAGCCTTACTCTAGCCATAACCCCACCCCTACCTCTAACCTTAACCCAAAGCCTTGCTCTGGCCATACCCCTACCCCTACCTCTAACCTTAACCCGAAGCCTTGCTCTAGCCATTACCCCACCCCTACCTCTAACCTTAACCCGAAGCCTTACTCTAGCCATAACCCCACCCCTACCTCTAACCTTAACCCGAAGCCTTACTCTAGCCATAACCCCACCCCTACCTCTAACCTTAACCCGAAGCCTTACTCTAGCCATAACCGCACCCCCTACCTCTAACCTTAACCCTAAACCTTGCTCTGGCCAATAACCCCAACCCTACCGCTAACCTTAACCCGAAGCCTTACTCTAGCCATAACCCCACCCCTACCTCTAACCTTAACCCGAAGCCTTACTCTAGCCATAACCCCACCCCTACCTCTAACCTTAACCCGAAGCCTTACTCCAGCCATAACCGCACCCCTACCTCTAACCTTAACCCGAAGCCTTACTCTAGCCATAACCCCACCCCTACCTCTAACCTTAACCCAAAGCCTTACTCTAGCAATAACCCCACCCCTACCTCTAACCTTAACCCAAAGCCTTACTCTAGCCATAACCCCACCCCTACCTCTAACCTTAACTCGAAGCCTTACTCTAGCCATAACCCCACCCCTACCTCTAACCTTAACCCGAAGCCTTACTCTAGCCTACCCTCACCCCTACCTCAAACCTTAACCCGAAGCCTTACTCTAGCCATAACCCCACCCCTACCTCTAACCTTAAACCTAAGCCTTGCTCTAGCCATAACCCCACCCTTACCTCTAACCTTAACCCGAAGCCTTGCTCTAGCCATAACCCCACCCCTACCACTAACCTTAACCCGAAGCCTTGATCTGGCCATAACCCCACCCCTACCTCTAACCTTAACCCAAAGCCTTACTCTAACCATAACCCCACCCCTACCACTAACCTTAACCCAAAGCCTTGATCTGGCCATAACCCCACCCCTACCTCTAACCTTAACCCGAAGCCTTGCTCTGGCCATACCCCTACCCCTACCTCTAACCTTAACCCGAAGCCTTGCTCTAGCCATTACCCCACCCCTACCTCTAACCTTAACCCGAAGCCTTACTCTAGCCATAACCCCACCCCTACCTCTAACCTTAACCCGAAGCCTTACTCTAGCCATAACCCCACCCCTACCTCTAACCTTAACCCGAAGCCTTACTCTAGCCATAACCCCACCCCTACCTCTAACCTTAACCCGAAGCCTTACTCTAGCCATAACCCCACCCCTACCTCTAACCTTAACCTGAAGCCTTACTCTAGCCATAACCCCACCCCTACCTCTAACCTTAACCCAAAGCCTTACTCTAGCCATAACCCCACCCTTACCTCTAACCTTAACCCAAAGCCTTACTCTAGCCATAACCCCACCCCTACCTCTAACCTTAACCCGAAGCCTTACTCTAGCAATAACCGCACCCCTACCTCTAACCCGAAGCCTTACTCTAGCCATAACCGCACCCCTACCTCTAACCTTAACCCTAAGCCTTGCTCTGGCCATAACCCCACCCCTACCTCTAACCTTAACCCGAAGACTTACTCTAGCCATAACCCCACCCCTACCTCTAACCTTAACCCGAAGCCTTACTCTAGCCATAACCCCACCCCTACCTCTAACCTTAACCCGAAGCTTTACTCTAGCCATAACCGCACCCCTACCTCTAACCTTAACCCTAAGCCTTGCTCTGGCCATAACCCCACCCCTACCTCTAACCTTAACCCGAAGCCTTACTCTAGCCATAACCCCACCCCTACCTCTAACCTTAACCCGAAGCCTTGCTCTGGCCATAACCCCACCCCTACCTCTAACCTTAACCCGAAGCCTTACTCTAGCCATAACCCCACCCCTAACTCTAACCTTAACCCGAAGCCTTACTCTAGCCTACCCCCACCCCTACCTCTAACCTTAACCCGAAGCCTTACTCTAGCCATAACCCCACCCCTACCACTAACCTTAACCCGAAGCCTTGATCTGGCCATAACCCCACCCCTACCTCTAACCTTAACCCGAAGCCTTGCTCTGGCCATACCCCTACCCCTACCTCTAACCTTAACCCGAAGCCTTGCTCTAGCCATTACCCCACCCCTACCTCTAACCTTAACCCGAAGCCTTACTCTAGCCATAACCCCACCCCTAACCTTAACCCGAAGCCTTACTCTAGCCATAACCCCACCCCTACCTCTAACCTTAACCCGAAGCCTTACTCTAGCCATAACCGCACCCCTACCTCTAACCTTAACCCTAAACCTTGCTCTGGCCATAACCCCACCCCTACCTCTAACCTTAACCCAAAGCCTTACTCTAGCCATAACCCCACCCCTACCTCTAACCTTAACCCGAAGCCTTACTCTAGCCATAACCCCACCCCTACCTCTAACCTTAACCCGAAGCCTTACTCTAGCCATAACCGCACCCCTACCTCTAACCTTAACCCAAAGCCTTACTCTAGCCATAACCCCACCCCTACCTCTAACCTTAACCCAAAGCCTTACTCTAGCCATAACCCCACCCCTACCTCTAACCTTAACCCGAAGCCTTACTCTAGCCATAACCCCACCCCTACCTCTAACCTTAACCCAAAGCCTTACTCTAGCCATAACCCCACCCCTACCTCTAACCTTAACACAAAGCCTTACTCTAGCCATAACCCCACCCCTACCTCTAACCTTAACACGAAGCCTTACTCTAGCCATAACCCCACCCCTACCTCTAACCTTAACCCGAAGCCTTACTCTAGCCTACCCTCACCCCTACCTCAAACCTTAACCCGAAGCCTTACTCTCAGCCATAACCCCACCCCTACCTCTAACCTTAAACCTAAGCCTTGCTCTAGCCATAACCCCACCCTTACCTCTAACCTTAACCCGAAGCCTTGCTCTAGCCATAACCCCACCCCTACCACTAACCTTAACCCGAAGCCTTGATCTGGCCATAACCCCACCCCTACCTCTAACCTTAACCCAAAGCCTTACTCTAACCATAACCCCACCCCTACCACTAACCTTAACCCGAAGCCTTGATCTGGCCATAACCCCACCCCTACCTCTAACCTTAACCCGAAGCCTTGCTCTGGCCATACCCCTACCCCTACCTCTAACCTTAACCCGAAGCCTTGCTCTAGCCATTACCCCACCCCTACCTCTAACCTTAACCCGAAGCCTTACTCTAGCCATAACCCCACCCCTACCTCTAACCTTAACCCGAAGCCTTACTCTAGCCATAACCCCACCCCTACCTCTAACCTTAACCCGAAGCCTTACTCTAGCCATAACCGCACCCCTACCTCTAACCTTAACCCTAAACCTTGCTCTGGCCAATAACCCCACCCCTACCGCTAACCTTAACCCGAAGCCTTACTCTAGCCATAACCCCACCCCTACCTCTAACCTTAACCCGAAGCCTTACTCTAGCCATAACCCCACCCCTACCTCTAACCTTAACCCGAAGCCTTACTCTAGCCATAACCGCACCCCTACCTCTAACCTTAACCCTAAGCCTTGCTCTGGCCATAACCCAACCCCTACCTCTAACCTTAACCCGAAGACTTACTCTAGCCATAACCCCACCCCTACCTCTAACCTTAACCCGAAGCCTTACTCTAGCCATAACCCCACCCCTACCTCTAACCTTAACCCTAAGCCTTGCTCTTGCCATAACCCCACCCCTACCTCTAACCTTAACCCGAAGCCTTACTCTAGCCATAACCCCACCCCTACCTCTAACCTTAACCCGAAGCCTTGCTCTGGCCATAACCCCACCCCTACCTCTAACCTTAACCCGAAGCCTTACTCTAGCCATAGCCCCACCCCCACCTCTAACCTTAACCCGAAGCCTTACTCTAGCCATAACCCCACCCCTACCTCTAACCTTAACCCTAAGCCTTGCTCTTGCCATAACCCCACCCCTACCTCTAACCTTAACCCGAAGCCTTACTCTAGCCATAACCCCACCCCTACCTCTAACCTTAACCCGAAGCCTTACTCTAGCCATAACCGCACCACTACCTCTAACCTTAACCCTAAACCTTGCTCTGGCCAATAACCCCACCCCTACCTCTAACCTTAACCCGAAGCCTTACTCTAGCCATAACCCCACCCCTACCTCTAACCTTAACCCGAAGCCTTACTCTAGCCATAACCCCACCCCTACCTCTAACCTTAACCCGAAGCCTTACTCTAGCCATAACCGCACCCCTACCTCTAACCTTAACTCGAAGCCTTACTCTAGCCATAACCCCACCCCTACCTCTAACCTTAACCCGAAGCCTTACTCTAGCCTACCCTCACCCCTACCTCTAACCTTAACCCAAAGCCTTACTCTAGCCATAACCCCACCCCTACCTCTAACCTTAACCCAAAGCCTTACTCTAGCCATAACCCCACCCCTACCTCTAACCTTAAACCTAAGCCTTGCTCTAGCCATAACCCCACCCTTACCTCTAACCTTAACCCGAAGCCTTGCTCTAGCCATAACCCCACCCCTACCACTAACCTTAACCCGAAGCCTTGATCTGGCCATAACCCCACCCCTACCTCTAACCTTAACCCAAAGCCTTACTCTAACCATAACCCCACCCCTACCACTAACCTTAACCCGAAGCCTTGATCTGGCCATAACCCCACCCCTACCTCTAACCTTAACCCGAAGCCTTGCTCTGGCCATACCCCTACCCCTAACTCTAACCTTAACCCGAAGCCTTGCTCTAGCCATTACCCCACCCCTACCTCTAACCTTAACCCGAAGCCTTACTCTAGCCATAACCCCACCCCTACCTCTAACCTTAACCCGAAGCCTTACTCTAGCCATAACCCCACCCCTACCTCTAACCTTAACCCGAAGCCTTACTCTAGCCATAACCGCACCCTACCTCTAACCTTAACCCTAAACCTTGCTCTGGCCAATAACCCCACCCCTACCGCTAACCTTAACCCGAAGCCTTACTCTAGCCATAACCCCACCCCTACCTCTAACCTTAACCCGAAGCCTTACTCTAGCCATAACCCCACCCCTACCTCTAACCTTAACCCGAAGCCTTACTCTAGCCATAACCGCACCCCTACCTCTAACCTTAACCCTAAGCCTTGCTCTGGCCATAACCCAACCCCTACCTCTAACCTTAAACCGAAGACTTACTCTAGCCATAACCCCACCCCTACCTCTAACCTTAACCCGAAGCCTTACTCTAGCCATAACCCCACCCCTACCTCTAACCTTAACCCTAAGCCTTGCTCTTGCCATAACCCCACCCCTACCTCTAACCTTAACCCGAAGCCTTAGTCTAGCCATAACCCCACCCCTACCTCTAACCTTAACCCGAAGCCTTGCTCTGGCCATAACCCCACCCCTACCTCTAACCTTAACCCGAAGCCTTACTCTAGCCATAGCCCCACCCCCACCTCTAACCTTAACCCGAAGCCTTACTCTAGCCATAACCCCACCCCTACCTCTAACCTTAACCCTAAGCCTTGCTCTTGCCATAACCCCACCCTACCTCTAACCTTAACCCGAAGCCTTACTCTAGCCATAACCCCACCCCTACCCTCTAACCTTAACCCGAAGCCTTGCTCTGGCCATAACAGCACCCCTACCTCTAACCTTAACCCGAAGCCTTACTCTAGCCATAACCCCACCCCTACCTCTAACCTTAACCCGAAGCCTTACTCTAGCCATAACCCCACCCCTACCTCTAACCTTAACCTGAAGCCTGACTCTAGCCATAACCCCACCCCTACCTCTAACCTTAACCCAAAGCCTTACTCTAGCCATAACCCCACCCCTACCTCTAACCTTAACCCGAAGCCTTACTCTAGCAATAACCGCACCCCTACCTCTAACCCGAAGCCTTACTCTAGCCATAACCGCACCCCTACCTCTAACCTTAACCCTAAGCCTTGCTCTGGCCATAACCCCACCCCTACCTCTAACCTTAACCCGAAGACTTACTCTAGCCATACCCCACCCCTACCTCTAACCTTAACCCGAAGCCTTACTCTAGCCATAACCCCACCCCTACCTCTAACCTTTAACCCGAAGCCTTACTCTAGCCATAACCGCACCCCCTACCTCTAACCTTAACCCTAAGCCTTGCTCTGGCCATAACCGCACCACTACCTCTAACCTTAACCCTAAACCTTGCTCTGGCCAATAACCCCACCCCTACCGCTAACCTTAACCCGAAGCCTTACTCTAGCCATAACCCCACCCCTACCTCTAACCTTAACCCGAAGCCTTACTCTAGCCATAACCCCACCCCTACCTCTAACCTTAACCCGAAGCCTTACTCTAGCCATAACCCCACCCCTACCTCTAACCTTAACCCGAAGCCTTGCTCTGGCCATAACAGCACCCCTACCTCTAACCTTAACCCGAAGCCTTACTCTAGCCATAACCCCACCCCTACCTCTAACCTTAACCCGAAGCCTTACTCTAGCCATAACCGCACCCCTACCTCTAACATTAACCCTAAGCTTTGCTCTGGCCATAACCCCACCCCTACCGCTAACCTTAAGCCGAAGCCTTACTCTAGCCATAACCCCACCCCTACCTCTAACCTTAACCCGAAGCCTTACTCTAGCCATAACCCCACCCCTACCTCTAACCTTAACCCGAAGCCTTACTCTAGCCATAACCCCACCCCTACCTCTAACCTTAACCTGAAGCCTGACTCTAGCCATAACCCCACCCCTACCTCTAACCTTAACCCAAAGCCTTACTCTAGCCATAACCCCACCCTTACCTTTAACCTTAACCCAAAGCCTTACTCTAGCCATAACCCCACCCCTACCTCTAACCTTAACCCGAAGCCTTACTCTAGCAATAACCGCACCCCTACCTCTAACCCGAAGCCTTACTCTAGCCATAACCGCACCCCTACCTCTAACCTTAACCCTAAGCCTTGCTCTGGCCATAACCCCACCCCTACCTCTAACCTTAACCCGAAGACTTACTCTAGCCATAACCCCACCCCTACCTCTAACCTTAACCCGAAGCCTTACTCTAGCCATAACCCCACCCCTACCTCTAACCTTTAACCCGAAGCCTTACTCTAGCCATAACCGCACCCCCTACCTCTAACCTTAACCCTAAGCCTTGCTCTGGCCATAACCGCACCACTACCTCTAACCTTAACCCTAAACCTTGCTCTGGCCAATAACCCCACCCCTACCGCTAACCTTAACCCGAAGCCTTACTCTAGCCATAACCCCACCCCTACCTCTAACCTTAACCCGAAGCCTTACTCTAGCCATAACCCCACCCCTACCTCCAACCTTAACCCGAAGCCTTACTCTAGCCATAACCGCACCCCTACCTCTAACCTTAACTCGAAGCCTTACTCTAGCCATAACCCCACCCCTACCTCTAACCTTAACCCGAAGCCTTACTCTAGCCTACCCTCACCCCTACCTCTAACCTTAACCCAAAGCCTTACTCTAGCCATAACCCCACCCCTACCTCTAACCTTAACCCAAAGCCTTACTCTAGCCATAACCCCACCCCTACCTCTAACCTTAAACCTAAGCCTTGCTTCTAGCCATAACCCCACCCTTACCTCTAACCTTAACCCGAAGCCTTGCTCTAGCCATAACCCCACCCCTACCACTAACCTTAACCCGAAGCCTTGATCTGGCCATAACCCCACCCCTACCTCTAACCTTAACCCAAAGCCTTACACTAACCATAACCCCACCCCTACCACTAACCTTAACCCGAAGCCTTGATCTGGCCATAACCCCACCCCTACCTCTAACCTTAACCCGAAGCCTTGCTCTGGCCATACCCCTACCCCTAACTCTAACCTTAACCCGAAGCCTTGCTCTAGCCATTACCCCACCCCTACCTCTAACCTTAACCCGAAGCCTTACTCTAGCCATAACCCCACCCCTACCTCTAACCTTAACCCGAAGCCTTACTCTAGCCATAACCCCACCCCTACCTCTAACCTTAACCCGAAGCCTTACTCTAGCCATAACCGCACCCCTACCTCTAACCTTAACCCTAAACCTTGCTCTGGCCAATAACCCCACCCCTACCGCTAACCTTAACCCGAAGCCTTACTCTAGCCATAACCCCACCCCTACCTCTAACCTTAACCCGAAGCCTTACTCTAGCCATAACCCCACCCCTACCTCTAACCTTAACCCGAAGCCTTACTCTAGCCATAACCGCACCCCTACCTCTAACCTTAACCCTAAGCCTTGCTCTGGCCATAACCCAACCCCTACCTCTAACCTTAAACCGAAGCCTTACTCTAGCAATAACCGCACCCCTACCTCTAACCCGAAGCCTTACTCTAGCCATAACCGCACCCCTACCTCTAACCTTAACCCTAAGCCTTGCTCTGGCCATAACCCCACCCCTACCTCTAACCTTAACCCGAAGACTTACTCTAGCCATAACCCCACCCCTACCTCTAACCTTAACCCGAAGCCTTACTCTAGCCATAACCCCACCCCTACCTCTAACCTTTAACCCGAAGCCTTACTCTAGCCATAACCGCACCCCTACCTCTAACCTTAACCCTAAGCCTTGCTCTGGCCATAACCCCACCCCTACCTCTAACCTTAACCCGAAGCCTTACTCTAGCCATAACCCCACCCCTACCTCTAACCTTAACCCGAAGCCTTGCTCTGGCCATAACCCCACCCCTACCTCTAACCTTAACCCGAAGCCTTATTCTAGCCATAACCCCACCCCTAACTCTAACCTTAACCCGAAGCCTTACTCTAGCCTACCCCCACCCCTACCTCTAACCTTCACCCAAAGCCTTACTCTAGCCATAACCCCACCCCTACCTCTAACCTTAACCCAAAGCCTTACTCTAGCCATAAGCCCACCCCTACCTCTAACTTTAACCCAAAGCCTTACTCTAGCCATAACCCCAACCCTACCTCTAACCTTAACCCTAAGCCTTGCTCTGGCCATAACCCCACCCCTACCTCTAACCTTAACCCGAAGCCTTACTCTAGCCTACCCCCACCCCTACCTCTAACCTTAACCCGAAGCCTTACTCTAGCCATAACCCCACCCCTACCTCTAACCTTAACCCGAAGCCTTGCTCTGGCCATACCCCACCCCTACCTCTAACCTTAACCCGAAGCCTTACTCTAGCCATAACCGCACCCCTACCTCTAACCTTAACCCGAAGCCTTACTCTAGCTTACCCCCACCCCTACCTCAAACCTTAACCCGAAGCCTTACTCTAGCCATAACCCCACCCCACCCCTACCTCTAACCTTAACCCGAAGCCTACTCTAGCCATAACCGCACCCCTACCTCTAACCTTAACCCGAAGCCTTACTCTAGCCTACCCCCACCCCTACCTCAAACCTTAACCCGAAGCCTTACTCTAGCCATAACCCCACCCCACCCCTACCTCTAACCTTAACCGGAAGCCTTGCTCTGACTATGACCTTAAACATACATCGGTGCTTCCCAAACGTTTTAGAACCTCGACCCACTTTTTTAGAACGACAAAGTTCTGTCGCCCACCCAGCTTTAATGGACATGAGGCGCTGCGATTTTTAATGTAGCTAAAGCATCATGGGGTAGTGCAGTGTCATTTACAGACAGCACATTTTCCATTTAAACGACACTAAATTTGCAGACATACAGTTTTACTGACACTATACGGCACACAAATGATAATGTGAGGAAATCGGGTTTCACTGAATATTTACCATGTCTGCATCTCCGAGTTGTGTCTTTATTTGCTTTGATCTTATTATAATCTTTGTTTCCATCTCACTTCAGAATTACAAACCATGTGCTTCATTGTTGCTTTCCTTACTGGAATGCAGTGGTGTAACCAAACTTGAGCCCCCTCCCCCCCCCCCCTGCAAGGTACATGGAGGGGCCCTCACATCCTTACTGGAATGCAGTGGTGTAACCAAACTTGAGCCCCCCCCCTGCAAGGTACATGGAGGGACCCCCACATCTGGCCTTAATCAGGAGTTCCCAGGTCAGGGTACTGGGCTGAGGGGCCCCTGGAGCTTGCCCTTCCCTCCCCCCCACCGCGGGGGCCTATGCTACGCCACTGGCTGAATGTGCGCAGCTCCTTTACAGGTGTTTACATTTTGTTGTGTTATAAAAATTCAGCCTTCCTTTCACAGTCCCTGGACCACAGCAGGGTTGTTGCGTGATTCACTTCACTTTTCTTTCCATGCCTGCAAAGTGAGAGCAGTTGTAAACACCAATGCCCATATTAAAAACATAAGCACAATTTGTCGGAAGGCACTGCCTGACATTTGACCTCTGACTTTGAAGCCAGAAAATGTGACAAGATAAGTCTTTTCCTCGAACCTCCTAGATTGAAACCAGATAGCGCCTGTTCTGGGCGCTTTACTGGCAGTGTGCCGGGGACATGGACCTCCCTCCCTCCGGTGAGCCTCACACACCTTCTCTCGGACATCCAAGAAGTGTGTCGAAGCTTTTCTTCTTGATAAATCCCTCGTGCAGTGACCGACCGGACTATAATATAACAATACCGAGTAATCGCGTCTATTCTGGGGTTTATCTTTGGCTTGTATCATACTTTGAACCTCCGTGATCAAAGGTACCATAGACTGCTCAGCTGCAGCCAGCATACTTAACTACCTAATAACCTTTATTCTTGAAATGCTCTTTACCCGCAAATACTCCGGTTCCTTCATTTGTTCACCTATCTGACCCCGTACAGTGCTCTCATCCTCTCGGGTCATGTTCGCACTTTATAAAACTCCCTAATAATTAAATTAATAAATGCATCTTTATTTATTCCTCGGATTTTCGCAACCCAACAAAAAATCTGTTCTCGACCCGGCCCCACAATTTGGGAAACGCTGCCTTACAGGTGCCGTGACTGCATCCCTAAACCTTATTGTAACCTTTACCCTAGCGCTGACCTTGAACCCTTCTGCGTCATCACCAGAACCTTAACCCCGAGGGTGTGGCTCCGCCTACTCGCCAACCTCTCTGTAAACCGCACCCCTGCCCCTCCCGTGCTCTCAGTGGTGGGAAGTATCGAGCGCTGCGTTCTGCATCAGCGGGCTTCAGTGCACTGGACTCCGTTGTACACACACTTACAGGCATATATGATATATCCCACAGTGTGCACGTAAAGAGGTCTGCGTATAGCCATGCATCCACACGGAAACACACATATGATCCCAGAACACACGTCTCACTTTACTTTCCACTCTGATTCTCTCTCTGCGTCCTCTGTCTCTTCTCTCTCCCCGGTGACTCTCTCTGCCGGCACTGTCTCTTCTCCCAAAATGCACCTTTCCCTGCTCACTTTCACGTGTCCCTCTTCTGCACTCTCTCTCTTGTCTCTGCTACACTCTCTCTAATCCCGTCTCTTTTCCCAGAGCGCGCGTCTCTCTCTTCACTTCCCTCTCTGATTCAGCTGTCCCTTGTCCAAAAGCACACTCCTCTCCCGCGCGTCTCTCTGTCTCTTCCCCGAGAGTAGACACCTCTCATCTCCTCTCCCCTGCGTCGCTCTCTGTCTCTTCCCCATGACACTCTCTCTCCAGTCTCTGGCGCGTCTCCCCTCTCCCCTGACACGTCTCTCCCCCCCCCCCTTACTCTCTCGGCACCCTCTCTTCCCCAACTGTCTCTTCTTCCAGAGCACGCGTCTTCCCCTGACACACTATCTGCACCATCTCTTCCCCAGCTGTCTCTTCTCCCAGGTCACACGTCTCCCCTCTTCCCCTGACCCTCTCTTCCCCAGCTGTCTCTTCTCCCAGGTCACACGTCTCCCCTCTTCCCCTGACACTCTCTCTGCACCCTCTCTTCCCCAGCTGTCTCTTCCCCCAGGGCACACATCTCCTCCCCTCTATCCCTGACCCTCTCTTCCCCAGCTGTCTCTTCTCTCAGAGCAGATGTCTCCCCTCTTCCCCTGACACTCTCTCTGCACTCTCTCTTCCCCAGCTGTCTCTTCCCCCAGAGCACGTCTCCCTTCTTCCCCTGACACTCTCTCTGCACTCTCTCTTCCCCAGCTGTCTGGTCCCCCAGAGCGCGTCTCCCCTCTTCCCCTGACACTCTCTCTGCACTCTCTCTTCCCAGCTGTCTCTTCCCCCAGAGCGCACGCCTCCCTCCCCTTGTGACTCTCTCCCAGTCCCTCTCCCCGGGCTCACCGGGATTGTCCCTCTCTCACACCCCCTCCCAGCTCGTCACCGGCTCTCTCTTACCCGTCTCCGGGCCGCTGCACTCTCCTCTCCACCTGTGCGGTCGGCGGGGTCCGCCCTGCGCCCCCCGGGGGCCTTGGAGCCGGGTGGAGGGTGTCCGTCCTCCCTGAACCTCCAGCTGTAACTGAGCGTGTGACAGACAGAAGGACAGGCTGTGGGAGGGGTGAGAGGGCGGGTAGAGCCCGGGAGAGGGCGCTGTGCGCCTGGAAGGAGAGCGCAGCGCTCAAGAGCAGCCTCTGCTCCGAGAATGTGTGTCCTGGGGCTGCGGGAGGGACGGGGGTCCCTGCAGCTAGTGCCGATACTGCGTGGGGAATGTACCTCCGCAGGGTGGGGGGAGGAGCTGTACACACCTGTTGGATATATACCTCAAGGACGACGCGATCTAGCGCCAAGTACAGTTTGAGAAGCGCCTTCAGTGCCCAGGTGTGCGCCCTCAGGTGTTTGTGCAGTAACAAGAGGTGCAGGCAAGAGTGCCTCTCTAAAGAGCCTAAAGAGGTATGGGGGCGGGGGGTCTGTAGAGAGGTCTGTTTACATACACAGAAGTACGTATATACGGCGAGAGCCAGTAGGTAGTTATAGTCACGAGGGCAGTTCTGTCTGTCATGAGGTGCACGTCTCAGGTGTGTTTTGTGCACGTCTCAAGTGTGTTTGTAAAGAGGTGCACGTCTCAGGTGTGTTTGTAAAGAAGTGCATGCCACAGTTGTGTCTGTAAAAAGGTGCACGTCTCAGGTGTGCTTGTAAAGAAATGCGTGCCCACAGTTGTGTCTGTAAAAAGGTGCACGTCTCAGGTGTGCTTGTAAAGAAATGCGTGCCACAGTTGTCTGTAAAAAGGTGCACGTCTCAGGTGTGTTTATAAAGAAATGCGTGCCCACAGTTGTGTCTGTAACGAGGTGCACGTCTCAGGTGTGTTTATAAAGAAATGCGTGCCACAGTTGTGTCTGTAAAAAGGTGCACATCTCAGGTGTGCTTGTAAAGAAGTGCACGCCACTTTTGTGTCTGTAACGAGGTGCACGTCTCAGGTGTGTTTGTAAAGAGGTGCATGCCACCCTTGTGTCTGTAAAGAGGTGCACGTCTCAGGTGTGTTTTGTGCACGTCTCAGGTGTGTTTGTAAAGAGGTGCACGTCTCAAGTGTGTTTGTAAAGAGGTGCACGTCTCAGGTGTGTTTGTAAAGAAATGCGTGCCCACAGTTGTGTCTGTAAAAAGGTGCACGTCTCAGGTGTGCTTGTAAAGAAATGCGTGCCACAGTTGTGTCTGTAAAAAGGTGCACGTCTCAGGTGTGCTTGTAAAGAAATGCGTGCCACAGTTGTCTGTAAAAAGGTGCACGTCTCAGTTGTGTTTGTAAAGAAGTGCGTGCCACAGTTGTCTGTAAAGAGGTGCACATCTCAGGTGTGCTTGTAAAGAAGTGCATGACATAGTTGTGTCTGTAACAAGGTGCACATCTCAGGTGTGTTTATAAAGAAATGCGTGCCCACAGTTGTGTCTGTAACGAGGTGCACATCTCAGGTGTGTTTGTAAAGAAGTGCACGCCACAGTTGTGTCTGTAACGAGGTGCACATCTCAGGTGTGTTTATAAAGAAATGCGTGCCACAGTTGTGTCTGTAAAAAGGTGCACGTCTCAGGTGTGTTTGTAAGGAAGTGCATGCCACAGTTGTGCCTGTAATGAGGTGCACGTCTCAGGTGTGCTTGTAAAGAAGTGCACGCCAACAGTTGTGTCTGTAACGAGGTGCACATCTCAGGTGTGCTTGTAAAGAAGTGCACGCCACTTTTGTGTCTGTAACGAGGTGCACGTCTCAGGTGTGTTTGTAAAGAGGTGCATGCCACCCTTGTGTCTGTAAAGAGGTGCACGTCTCAGGTGTGTTTGTAAGGAAGTGCATGCCACAGTTGTGCCTGTAATGAGGTGCACGTCTCAGGTGTGCTTGTAAAGAAGTGCACGCCACAGTTGTGTCTGTAACGAGGTGCACGTCTCAGCTGTGTTTGTAAAGAAGTGCACGCCACAGTTGTGTCTGTAACGAGGTGCACGTCTCAGGTGTGTTTGTAAAGAACTGCATGCCAGTTGTGTCTGTAATGAGGTGCACGTCTCAGGTGTGTTTGTAAAGAGGTGCATGCCACCCTTGTGTCTGTAAAGAGGTGCACGTCTCAGGTGTGTTTGTAAGGAAGTGCATGCCACAGTTGTGCCTGTAATGAGGTGCACGTCTCAGGTGTGCTTGTAAAGAAGTGCACGCCACAGTTGTGTCTGTAACAAGGTGCACGTCTCTCTCAGGTGTGTTTGTAAAGAAGAACATGCCACAGTTGTGTCTGTAAAGCGGTGCACGTCCCTGGTGTGTTTGTAAAGACGTGCACGCCACAGTTGTGCCTGTAATGAGGTGCATGTCTCAGGTGTGCTTGTAAAGACGTGCACGCCACAGTTGTGTCTACAAAGAGGTGCACGTCTCAGGTGTGTTTGTAAAGAAGTGCATGCCATAGTTGTGCCTGTAAAGAGGTGCATGTAGGAGAGTAGGATCTGCTTCACATGGGTACCCCCACTTTTTGCTGATGCTTCACTGTTTTTCGACTTTAGTCTGGCTGGGGCCCTGCTAATCAGAACCCCAGCCTAGCTGCTTCCTCTCTAAAATGGTTTCCATGTGCCTTGGGCACATCTCTGATTGGAATCTGGAGTGCCCTTATAAGTCCCTAGTATATGGTATACTATGTACACAGGGCATAGGTACCTCAGAGGCCTACCAGGGGCTGCAGCATGTATTGTGCCACCCCTGGAAGGCCATCCAAAATGACACCACACGTCTGCTACTGCAGCCTGGGTAAGGTGGTGCATGCACCCCTTACAGTGGTATAGGCTACCTATATCACTACCATTGCACACACATATAAACCTATAAGTCACTCCTATGGCAGGCCTTACCAATCCTGAAAGCAGAGTGCTTGGTTTTTATGTGAGAGGGTGCCCCTGCATGAGCAGAGCCCCTCTACAGCGTTCGGAGTCCCTCTGATGCTGTTTGTGTTACAGCCTGACCATATACTCTTAAGTGCATTATATCCTCGCGGTACAATGCTAACTTTGGACTGGCTGCACCAAAACATGTCGTGTTTGGTGTCAAACATCTTGGAATACTACCCCCCCACCAGTCCTGGCGGCGGGGGTAGCATTCCACCCTTCTAGAGGGAGAGACATGTACACACCGGGCTACCCGGTAACTTCTTTCCAGAGCCCTGGCATCACAAAATGGATGCCGCTGCCACAGACACGGGTCTGGCCTCCTGCTGCTGACTGAAACTCCGGCAGGGGAGGCCTGGACAATAGGTTTCCTGTCGAAGGGAGGTGTAACCACCTCCCCAGACAGGATAGTGTGTATTGGGGCTGGGCGGGAGCACCCTCTGGTTCTTTGAAGTCCTGCACTGGGGGCACATTTGGTGTCCCTGTGCATATGCCAGTTCAAACCGGTTGCAGGGGCTACCTGCCCCTGCTCTGGCGCGAAACTGGACAAAGGGAAATGGGTGTAACCACCCCTCTTCCCTGACCCTCCCATAGGTGGGTCCCCAGAGTATGTCCAACCCCCTAACTTAGTATAAGTATGGGACCCCAGTCCTTAGGACTTCAGATTTACCTGGACGAAACTCTGATACAGAATCCCTGACCTTCGACGCTCTACTTTAAGATTAGAGGACTGAAGAATCTCCCTTGGGGTCAAGGAGTGACTCCCCTGCTTGGCAGGCACCTAAGAAGCAATTGTCCGGTCTGCATCGCCGAGCTCCCGCCGGACGCCGAAGTCTTTGCATCACCAGAGGTGGATTTCCAGACTTCCACGAGGCTGCCCTGAGACCCCAGCAAAGCTGAGGCCCGTAGCTGTCGTGGGTAACGTGGAACCGTGACCCCTGGATACCGAGCACATTTGCAAGTGCATCTTCTTCCTGGTCTCCCACAAAGTTGTGCTTTGGGCTCCTAGTAGCCCCCGCCTCCAGCACCGACTGCACCAAAGATCACTGGCCTCCACTCCACGAGTGTCCTGTGAGCCAGCCCTAAGTGCGTCCACTCGAGGCTCCTTCGCGGTCGCTAGTCCGTTGGCTAGTGGGCCCTCCCGAAGGCAACTCTTCTTCTGCTTGGGCTTCCCTGGTTGCTCCAGACGTGCCCTGACTTACCCTCGCTGGGTGAGTCCCCCAGACCTTGCTGGTCTGCATCAACGTCCTTTCTTTGTTTCTACGAGACTTGCCGTTGCCAAGGCTTGTTGGGACCAAGCCGGTCGCCAACACCTCTGCAATCGACAGACATCGTGGGACAGCTCGAATCCAGCTCCTGGTTGTCGTCGACGCCTCCTGGACCTCGTGGCTGAAGAGTCAAGACGACCGTCAACCTACCTGAAGCACCCGACATCGGTGGGCATCTGCTCATCGCCTTCCTGGTCACTGGCTAGTGACCCAGACTCTGTCCCCTCTGCTTTCAGGTTCTTCAGATCTTCGATCCACCTTTGGATCCACCCGAACACTTTCGACTTGGTCGCCAGCAGCACTTTGCAGCAGATCGCCATTGAAAACGACGACGAAACCCGACCCCGAAAGACACCTATGCACCCGGCTTCCCTGGGTGAGGTAACTCGAGTACTCCGGTGCTCCCGTGGGTATAGACTCTAGAACAACCTAGTTCTAAAGGGGTTTGCTCCAAGTCCTCCTCTAAGTGTCCTTTTTCTTTAAAACTCCAACCGCGACATTCCCCATAGAAGTCAACGGCGGCTCGCGGCTGTGTTCTCACACTGCACGCGTCCCCGTGGGTCCCCTGTGTCACTACCTTGGGTGGTTCCTTGAGGGCCAAGCACTTCTACAGGCTCTAGGCCTTGTGTCTAGCTCAGTCATGGTTCTTATACCACTTTATTGGTATATGGTTTGGTACGCCCCTAGGGCTCAAACATGTATTTGTGCTATTACTGTTGATAACTAACTTATAACTTATGTACTTCGAACTCTAGCCTCATAAAGAGACTAGAGGGGTGTGTTTAGCAATAAATACATATATTTTAAATATATACCTGGTGAGGTCCTCTTTCATTTGGTCACTCAAGAAATTATAGACTGGTAAAACAAGCTGCTTTACATTCCTTCAAGACTTAGCCTGAAGGCTGCTCTCCATAGCTACCACTAGGATAGCTTTCAATAAAGGTTGTCTTTAACCTATCTCCAATAAGGGGTTGTTTGGACTGGTGCAAGGTGCCCACTATAATTAGTGGACAGCATATACCAGGCCAACTTCTCACATTGGTGTGCAGCGTGTGGGATTCCAGCTTGCTATTGTTTTACCAGATAATCTCAATTGAATTGATCAACTGAAAACCACTAAGGGTACCTTAGGTACATATAAATCAAGCTTAGGATACAGTAAGTTCTACTGAACTTAGAGTTGTGTGTTAAGGGATAGCACACCCTTTCTACAACTCAAGAGAGTTTAGTAGGCCACACTAGAGTAGGTAGTGCATACACCACACCACACTAGTAATGTCTTCACTGCCAGGAACCAGTGAGCTCCTGCCATCCAGATATGACACCCTCACATTCTTGGAATTGAGGGAGTTGTGCAAAGTTAGGAAGTTGAAGACAGGCAAAAGTGCCAACACCCAACGTCTCCTGGAGATGCTTCTGCTAGATGACTTTAGAAGACCCATAAGGTCTGAAAGGGTAGGCAGAGAGGGTGGGGCAGAAGAAGAGGGAGACTCCAGGGATGAAAATACCCAGGACCCAACCTCTGAAACTGGCCAGGGGGATGACAATGATCCTGACCTGGAAAGTGCAGCTACTCCTGAGGAAGAGGAGGAGGCCCAGAATGACCTTCCCCCTGTCCCCCCAGGAAGAGTTGAGAGTGTGCCCAGAAGGACTAGATCTCCTTCTCAGGAGTCTAACATCTCTGACACCTCAGTAGGGACCACTGTCTCCTCTCATGGAAGGGGATCCTCTCATGAGAGGAGAAAGAGACTGATTCAGTATGAGGAAGCCCAGCTTGAACTCAGAAAACAGCAATTGGCTATAGACAGCGGAGTCCCTAGATCTCTATAGACAGAGAAAAAAGATGGGACTAGAGTCCCATACTGGCAGCAATTTTCCCAGAGATAGGGAAAGGTCTTATGACCATAGAAACTTGAGCAAGATTGTCCCTCCCTACCAGAGTGGGGATGACATCCACAAATTGATAACTGCACTGGAGAGGGCCTGTAAAGTACAGAGGGTCCCTCAGGAGCAGTGGGCAGCAATCTTGTGGCTCTCCTTTGCAGACAAAGGTAGAGACAAGCTCCTCACTGTTAGAGAAGAGGATGCTGACAATTACAAAGTCTTGAAGAGTGCTCTGATTGAGGGGTTTGGCCTAACAACTGAACAATACAGGTTAAAGTTCAGAGATACCCAAAAAGCACAGACTCAAGACTGGGTGGACTATGTGGATTGTTCTGCTAAGGCTCTGGAAGGTTGGTTGATGGGCAGTAAGGTATGTGACTTCACAGGATTGTACAATCTTATCTTGAGGGAGCAGATTCTTAATAACTGTCAAAATCAGCTGTTGCATCAGTACCTGGTGGACTCTGATCTGACCTCTCCCCAAGAATTGGGAAAGAAGGCAGACAAATGGGTCAGAACCAGGGTGAGGCAGAAGGTACAGAACCAAGGTGGTGACCCTAAGAAGCAAGATGCTAAAAACTCTGATAAGGGTGGGGAGAAGGGTAAAGACCAGAAGTCTTCACAAGGCCCCCAAAAATCTTCTTCAGGTGGGGATTCACAGTCTAACAAGGGAAAAGGCCAAAAGAAACCATGGTGCAAAGTCTGTAAGCAAAAGACACACTGGACCAGTGATTGCACCAAGTCCAAAGACTCTATTCCAGCCACCACCAATGCCCCTAAGGCACCTGTTCCCCCTAGTGCAGTTACAGTTGGTGGTGGGAGTACACAGGCCAAGGGTTTAGTAGGGTTGACCCTGGGTAAGGAGATGAGCTCTGACCTAGTCAGAGAACTCACTCAGGCTGTCCTAGTCTGTGATGGAGGCATGGATGTGACCTCCTCTGTGAGTCCCAGTAATCTGGGCAAGTACAGGCAACAGCCCTTGATCAATGGAAAAGAGGCTTTGGCATTTAGGGACACAGGGGCAAATGTCACCATGGTGACACAAGACCTTGTGGATCCTGGGCAGATTATACTTGGTGAAATGTACCAAGTGACCAATGCTAGCAATGTCAGAACAGACCATACTCTGGCAGTTGTTAACTTCTCCTGGGGAGGGGTAACTGGCCTTAAGAAGGTTGTGGTGAGTGCAAACCTACCAGTAGAATGCTTGCTTGGCAATGATCTTGAAACTTCAGCTTGGGCAGAAGTAGAGCTCAGGACCCATGCAGAAATGCTGGGGATCCCTGCAGATGTGTTTGCTGTGACCAGGTCACAGAGCAAAATGTCTAACACTGAACAGGCCTTGGATCCTGAAACCATGGACCAAATGCCCTCCAAGAGGAGTAGTAGTAGCGTTAAGGCAGTGCCTTCCCCTTGGCTCAGAAGGAAGATCAGTCTCTTGAGGGGGATGATCTCAGTCCTGAGGAAGGAACTGTCCCAGAGGAGCTTGAACCTGACCAGGTTGAGTTCTTGGGGACAGGGGCCCTTCCAGGGCAGATCTGAGCCAGGAGCAGCAGAGCTGCCCCTCTCTTGAACCCCTCAGACAGCAAGCTGCTGCTGAGGCTGCTGGGAATGCTAGTGGTCCCCATAAAGTGTATTGGGATGATGGACTCTTGTACTCAGAGTGTAGAGACCCCAAGCCTGGTGCCACCAGGAGGTTGGTTATACCTCTGAAGTTCAGGGCTTCCTATTGACCCTAGCCCATGATATTCCCCTAGCAGGTCACCTGGGCCAGAACAAGACTTGGGACAGACTTGTCCCTCACTTTCACTGGCCCCACATGTCTGAAGACACCAAGGAGTTTTGTCACTCCTGTGTAACCTGCCAGGCCAGTGGCAAGGCAGGTGGCACTACAAAGGCCCCCCTGATACCACTACCTGTGGTGGGGGTGCCTTTGAAAGGGTGGGGATTGACATAGTTGGTCCCATGGATTCCCCAAACAGCATCTGGGCACAGGCTTATCCTGGTGGTAGTGGATCATGCCACCAGGTACCCAGAAGCTATTCCCCTTAGGACCACTACAGCACCTGTAGTGGCAAGAGCCCTCCTGGGAATTTTCTCAAGAGTGGGCTTCCCTAAGGAGGTTGTATCAGACAGGGGTACAAACTTTATGTCTGGATACCTGAAAGCAATGTGGAAGGAGTGTGGTGTGACTTACAAGTTCACCACACCCTATCACCCACAATGCAATGGTTTAGTTGAGAAAGCATGACATAGTGGACTATGTACTTGGTCTCCGCTCCAGGAAGGCTGAATACATGAAAAAGGCAACTAAAAATCTTAAGGCTAGCCAGGAACTGCAAAAAGCCTGGCATGACCAAAAGGCTGTGCTGACTGTTTACCAGCCAGGACAGAAGGTGTGGGTGCTGGAGCCAGTGGCCCCAGCAGCTCTCCAAGACAAGTGGAGTGGACCCCATACCATTGTTGAACAGAAGGGTGAGGTCACCTATTTAGTAGACCTAGGAACACCCAGGAGTCCCCACAGGGTTCTCCATGTCAACAGATTGAAACCATATGTGGACAGGGCAGACATGGGCTTGCTCATGGCTACTGATGAGGGACAGGAGGAAGAGAGTGACCCACTCCCTGACCTGCTCTCACAGAACCCTGATGATGGGTCAGTGGATGGTGTAGCCTTGCAGGCAGCCTCACTGCTCAGCAGCAAACTGATTGTAGACAAGTGATCAATCAGTACAGACATATGTTCTCTCTGACTCCAAGTCAGACCACCTGGTGCACTCATGAAGTGGACACTGGGGACAGTCTGCCTATTAAAAATGAGATTTATAGGCAACCTGACCATGTCAGGGACTGTATCAGGACAGAAGTCCAGAAAATGTTGGATTTGGGAGTTATTGAACCCTCAGATAGCCCTTGGGCTAGTCCAGTGGTCCTTGTGCCAAAACCTCACACCAGTGGTGGGAAAAGAGAGATGAGGTTTTGTGTGGACTACAGGGGTCTCAATGCAGTCACTAGGACTGATGCCCATCCAATACCCAGGGCAGATGAGCTAATAGACACTTTGGCCTCAGCCAAGTATCTAAGCACATTTGACCTGACAGCTGGCTACTGGCAGATCAGACTAGCTGATGATGCAAAGCCAAAAACAGCATTCTCAACCCCTAGTGGACATTAGCAATTTGTGGTAATGCCCTTTGGTCTGAAGAATGCACCTGCCACTTTTCAGAGGTTGGTGAATACAGTCCTTACAGGTCTGGAAGCCTATAGTGCAGCATATCTAGATGATATTGCTGTCTTTAGCTCCACCTGGGAGGATCACCTGGTCCACCTCAGAAATGTTTTAGAGGCCCTGCAAAAGGCAGGCCTCACTATCAAGGCCACCAAGTGCCAGATAGGGCAGAGTCAGGTTGTGTACCTGGGCCACCTTGTGGGTGGAGGCCAGGTTCAACCATTGCAGAGCAAGATCCAGACCATCATGGACTGGACTGCTCCAACTACCCAGACTCAGGTGAGAGCCTTTTTAGGCCTGACTGGGTACTATAGGAGATTTGTCAAGGGGTATGGATCAATAGTGACACCCCTGAATGACTTAACTTCCAAGAAAATGCCCAAAAAGGTTCAGTGGACAGCTAGCTGTCAAAAGGCATTTGATGACCTGAAGCAGGCCATGTGCACGGCTCCCATTCTACAGAGTCCTGATTACTCCAAGAAGTTCATTGTCCAAACAGATGCATCTGAATTGGGGGTAGGGGCTGTACTGTCACAATTGAATGATGAAGGTCAGGATCAGCCAGTAGCTTTTATTAGCAGAAGGCTGACCCCTAGAGAGAAACGTTGGTCAGCCATAGAGAGGGAGGCCTTTGCTGTGGTTTGGGTTCTGAAGAAGTTGAGGCCATACTTGTTTGGTACTCACTTCCTTGTTCAAACAGACCACAAGCCCCTCCTATGGCTAAAACAAATGAAGGGTGAAAACCCCAAACTGCTTAGGTGGTCCATTTCCCTACAGGGGATGGACTTTACAGTGGAACATAGACCTGGGAGTAACCATGCCAATGCAGATGGACTCTCTAGGTACTTCCACTTAGAACATGAAGACTCAAGTGGTCAAGGTTAGTTTAATGTCCCTACGTTTGGGGGGGTTGTGTAGGAGAGTAGGATCTGCTTCACATGGGTACCCCCACTTTTTGCTGATGCTTCACTGTTTTTCGACTTTAGTCTGGCTGGGGCCCTGCTAATCAGAACCCCAGCCTAGCTGCTTCCTCTCTAAAATGGTTTCCATGTGCCTTAGGCACATCTCTGATTGGAATCTGGAGTGCCCTTATAAGTCCCTAGTATATGGTATACTATGTACCCAGGGCATAGGTATCTCAGAGGCCTACCAGGGGCTGCAGCATGTATTGTGCCACCCCTGGAAGGCCATCCAAAATGATACCACAGGTCTGCTACTGCAGCCTGGGTAAGGTGGTGCATGCACCCCTTACAGTGGTATAGGCTACCTATATCACTACCATTGCACACACATATAAACCTATAAGTCACTCCTATGGCAGGCCTTACCAATCCTGAAGGCAGAGTGCTTGGTTTTTATGTGAGAGGGTGCCCCTGCATGAGCAGAGCCCCTCTACAGCGTTCGGAGTCCCTCCTCTGATGCTGTTTGTGGTACAGCCTGACCATATACTCTTAAGTGCATTATATCCTCGCGGTACAATGCTAACTTTGGACTGGCTGCACCAAAACATGTCGTGTTTGGTGTCAAACATCTTGGAATACTACCCCCCGCCAGTCCTGGCGGCGGGGGTAGCATTCCACCCTTCTAGAGGAGAGACATGTACACACCGGGCTACCCGGTAACTTCTTTCCAGAGCCCTGGCATCACAAAATGGATGCCGCTGCCACAGACACGGGTCTGGCCTTCTGCTGCTGACTGAAACTCCGGCAGGGGAGGCCTGGACAATAGGTTTCCTGTCGAAGGGAGGTGTAACCACCTCCCCAGACAGGATAGTGTGTATTGGGGCTGGGCGGGAGCACCCTCTGGTGCTTTGAAGTCCTGCACTGGGGGCACATTTGGTGTCCCTGTGCATATGCCTGTTCAAACCGGTTGCAGGGGCTACCTGCCCCTGCTCTGGTGCGAAACTGGACAAAGGGAAATGGGTGTAACCACCCCTCTTCCCTGACCCTCCCATAGGTGGGTCCCCAGAGTATGTCCAACCCCCTAACTTAGTATAAGTATGGGACCCCAGTCCTTAGGACTTCAGATTTACCTGGACGAAACTCTGATACAGAATCCTGGACCTTCGACGCTCTACTTTAAGATTAGAGGACTGAAGAATCTCCCTTGGGGTCAAGGAGTGTCTCCCCTGCTTGGCAGGCACCTAAGAAGCAATTGTCCGGTCTGCATCGCCGAAGCTCCCGCCGGACGCCAAAGTCTTTGCATCACCAGAGGTGGATTTCCAGACTTCCCCGAGGCTGCCCTGAGTCCCCAGCAAAGCTGAGGCCCGTAGCTGTCGTGGATAACGTGGAACCGTGACCCCTGGACACCGAGCACATTTGCAAGTGCATCCTCTTCCTGGTCTTCCACGAAGTTGTGCTTTGGGTTCCGAGTAGCCCCTGCCTCCAGCACCGACTGCACCGAAGATCACTGGCCTCCACTCCACGAGTGTCCTGTGAGCCAGACCTAAGTGCGTCCACTCGAGGCTCCTTTGCAGTCGCTAGTCCGTTGGCTAGTGGGCCCTCCCGAAGGCAACTCTTCTTCTGCTTGAGCTTCCCTAGTTGCTCCAGACGTGCCCTGACTTACCCTCGCTGGGTGAGTCCCCTTAGACCTTGCTGGTCTGCATCAACGTCCTTTCTTTGTTTCTATGAGACTTGCCGTTGCCAAGGCTTAATGGGTCCAATCCGGTTGCTGACACCTCTGCAATCGACAGACATCATGGGACAGCTCGAATCCAGCTCCTGGTTGTCGTCGACACCTCCTGGACCTCGTGGCTGAAGAGTCAAGACGACCGTCAACCTACCTGAAGCACCTGACATCGGTGGGCATCTGCTCATCGCCTTCCTGGTCACTGGCTAGTGACCCAGACTCTGTCCCCTCTGCTTTCAGGTTCTTCAGATCTTCGATCCACCTTTGGATCCACCCGAACACTTTCGACTTGGTCGCCAGCAGCACTTTGCAGCAGATCGCCATTGAAAACGACGACGAAACCCGACCCCGAAAGACACCTATGCACCCGGCTTCCCTGGGTGAGGTAACTCGAGTACTCCGGTGCTCCCGTGGGTATAGACTCTAGAACAACCTAGTTCTAAAGGGTTTGCTCCAAGTCCTCCTCTAAGTGTCCTTTTTCTTTAAAACTCCAACCGCGACATTCCCCATAGAAGTCAACGGCGGCTCGCGGCTGTGTTCTCACACTGCACGCGTCCCCCGTGGGTCCCCTGTGTCACTACCTTGGGTGGTTCCTTGAGGGCCAAGCACTTCTACAGGCTCTAGGCCTTGTGTCTAGCTCAGTCGTGGTTCTTATGCCACTTTATTGGTATGTGGTTTGGTACGCCCCTAGGGCTCAAACGTGTATTTGTGCTATTACTGTTGATAACTAACTTATAACTTATGTACTTCGAACTCTAGCCTCATAAAGAGACTAGAGGGGTGTGTTTAGCAATAAATACATATATTTTGAATATATACCTGGTGTGGTCCTCTTTTATTTGGTCACTCAAGAGATTATAGACTGGTAAAACAAGCTGCTTTACATTCCTTCAAGACTTAGCCTGAAGGCTGCTCTCCATAGCTACCACTAGGATAGCTTTCAATAAAGGTTGTCTTTAACCTATCTCCAATAAGGGGTTGTTTGGACTGGTGCAAGGTGCCCACTATAATTAGTGGACAGCATATACCAGGCCAACTTCTCACAGTGCACGTCTCAGGTGTGTTTGTAAAGAAGTGTGTGCCACAGTTGTGTCTGTAAAGAGGTTCTCGTCTCAGGTGTGTTTGTAAAGAAGTGCATGTCACAGCTGTGCCTGTAAAGAGATGCATATCTCAGGTGTGCTTGTAAAGAGGTGCATACCACAGTTGTGCCTGTAAAGAGATGCATATCTCAGGTGTGTTTGTAAGAAGTGCATGCCACAGTTGTGTCTGCAAAGAGGTGCACGTCTCAGGTGTGTTTGAAAGAAATGCATGCCACAGTTGTGTCTGCAAAGAGGTGTACGTCTCAGGTGTGTTTGAAAGAAATGCATGCCACAGTTGTGTCTGCAAAGAGGTGCACGTCTCAGGTGTGTTTGAAAGAAATGCATGCCACAGTTGTGTCTGCAAAGAGGTGCACGTCTCAGGTGTGCTTGTAAAGAAGTGCATGCCACAGTTGTGCCTGTAAAGACCTGCACGTCTCAGGTGTGCTTATAAAGAAGTGCATGAACAGTTGTGTCTCTAAAGAGGTGCACGTCTCAGGTGTGTTTGTAAATAAGTGCATTGAACAGTTGTGTCTGTAACAAGGTGCACGTCTCAGGTTTGTTTGTAAAGAAGTGCACGCCACAGTTGTGTCTGTAAAGAGGTGCACGTCTCAGGTGTGTTTGTAAAGAGGTGCATGCCACCCTTGTGTCTGTAAAGAGGTGCACATCTCAGGTGTGCTTGTAAAGAAGTGCATGCCACAGTTGTGCCAGTAAAGAGATGCATGTTTCAGGTGTGTTGTAAAGAAGTGCACGCCACAGTTGTGCCTGTAATGAGGTGCATGTCTCAGGTGTGCTTGTAAAGACGTGCACGCCACAGTTGTGCCTGTAAAGAGATGCATGTCTCGGGTGTGTTTGTAAAGAAGTGCATGCCACAGTTGTGCCTGTAAAGAGGTGCACGTCCCAGGTTTGTTGTAAAGAAGTGCACGCCATAATTGTGCCTCTAAAGAGCTGCACATCTCAGGTGTGTTTGTAAAGAAGTGCATGCCACAGTTGTGTCTATAAGAAGGTGCACGTCTCAGGTGTGCTTGTAAAGAAGTGCATGCCGGAGTTGTGTCTGTAAAGAGCTGCACGTCTCAGGTGTGCTTGTAAAGAAGTGCATGAACAGTTGTGTCTCTAAAGAGGTGCACGTCTCAGGTGTGTTTGTAAATAAGTGCATTGAACAGTTGTGTCTGTAACAAGGTGCACGTCTCAGGTGTGTTTGTAAAGAAGTGCACGCCACAGTTGTGTCTGTAAAGAGGTGCACATCTCAGGTGTGTTTGTAAAGAAGTGCATGCCACAGTTGTGCCTGTAAAGAGGTGCACGTCCCAGGTTTGTTGTAAAGAAGTGCATGCCATAATTGTGCCTGTAAAGAGCTGCACATCTCAGGTGTGCTTGTAAAGAAGTGGATGCCGCAGTTGTGTCTGTAAAGAGCTGCACGTCTCAGGTGTGCTTGTAAAGAAGTGCGCGCCGTAGTTGTGTCTGTAAAGAGCTGCATGTCTCAGGTGTGCTTGTAAAGAAGTGCGCGCCGCAGTTATGTCTGTAAAGAGATGCACGTCTGAGGTGTGCTTGTAAAGAAGTGCATGCCACAGTTGTGTCTGTAAAGAGGTGCACGTCTCAGGTGTGTTATAAAGAAGTGCATGCCATAGTTGTGTCTATAAGAAGGTGCACGTCTCTCTCAGGTGTGTTTGTAAAGAAATGCATGCCACAGTTGTGTCTGTAAAGAGGTGCACGTCTCAGGTGTGTTTGTAAAAAAGTGCATGCCACAGTTGTGCCTGTAAAGAGCTGCACATCTCAGGTGTGCTTGTAAAGAAGTGCATGCCACAGTTGTGTGTGTAAAGAGGTGCACGTCTCAGGTGTGTTATAAAGAAGTGCATGCCACAGTTGTGTCTATAAGAAGGTGCACGTCTCTCTCAGGTGTGTTTGTAAAGACGTGCACGCCACAGTTGTGTCTGTAAAGAGGTGCATGTCTCAGGTGTGTTTGTAAAAAAGTGCATGCCACAGTTGTGCCTGTAAAGAGGTGCACGTCTCAGGTGTGCTTGTAAAGAAGTGCATGCCACAGTTGTGTGTATAAAGAGGTGCACGTCTCAGGTGTGTTATAAAGAAGTGCATGCCACAGTTGTGTCTATAAGAAGGTGCACGTCTCTCTCAGGTGTGTTTGTAAAGAAATGCATGCCACAGTTGTGTCTGTAAAGAGGTGCACGTCTCAGGTGTGTTTGTAAAAAAGTGCATGCCATAGTTGTGCCTGTAAAGAGGTGCACGTCTCAGGCGTGTTGTAAAGAAGTGCACGCCATAATTGTGCCTGTAAAGAGGTGCACGTCTCTGGTGTGCTTGTGAAGAAGTGCATGCCACAGTTGTGTCTGTAAGGAAGTGCACGCCTCTATCAGGTGTGCTTATAAAGAGATGCACATCTCAGGTGTGCTTGTTAAGAGGTGCATGCCACAGTTGTGTCTGTAACGCGGTGCATGTCTCAGTTGTGTTTGTAAAGAACTGCATGCCACACTTGTGTCTGTAAAGAGCTGCATGTCTCACGTGTGCTTGTAAAGAAGAGCATGCCACAGTTGTGTCTGTAATAAGGTGCATGTCTTAGGTGTGCTTGTAAAGAAGTGAATTGAACAGTTGTGCCTGTAAAGAGGTTCACGTCTCAGGTGTGCTTGTAAAGAAGTGCACGCCACAGTTGTGCCTGTAAAGAGGTGCACATCTCAGGTGTGTTTGTAAAGAAATGCACGCCACAGTTGTGCCTGTAAAGAGGTGCACATATCAGGTGTGCTTGTAAAGAAGTGCATTACACAGTTGTGTCTGTAAAGAGGTTCTTGTCTCAGGTGTGTTTGTAAAGAAGTGCATACCACAGTTGTGTTTGTAAGAAGGTGCATGTGTGAGGTGTGCTTGTAAAGATGTACACACATAGCTGTGCCTGTAAAGAGGTGCATGTCTCAGGTGTGTTTGTAAAGAAGTGGATGCCACAGTTGTGTCTGTAAAGAGGTGTACGTCTCAGGTGTGTTGTAAAGAAGTGCATGCCATAATTGTGCCTGTAAAGAGGTGCACTTCTCTCTCAGGTGTGTTTGTAAAGAAGTGAATGCTACAGTTGTGTCTGTAAAGAGTAAACCTGGGCATAGTTTGTGGAGTTCTGTCTGCTATGCAGAACTCCACGAAGTGAAAAAAAACCTCCGCCGCGCTACGCGGAGCTCCGCAAGCGGCGGAGTGCGTTGGATAAATGCTCTTCGCGGTGATTTTCGGTGCCATGTGCTTGTCTGCACTGTGCAATTATCGTGAACGGCACCACGCACAGCGCAAGCGGGTGCTGCTTCCTTTCTGCTACTCGAGTAGATTTTTTACTCGAACGGCAGCTCTCTCAACGCGAGCGGACAGTTTCTTAACGCGAGTCATTGCGAGCATATGCGACCACTCGCAATGAGAAATCTGACTGCCTGCGTTGAGAAATCTTGCTGGGAAGTTGATTTTCCACGCTCGCGCTTGCCAACTTGATGTTGACGAACGCGAGCCAGGGAAAAACTCAGTTTTTCGGAACTCCGTGAGCTCCGCGTAACGCGGAGTGCAGAAATCTGCGCAAACTCCTCGAGCGGAGCGGAGTTCACCGCCCAGACTTAGTCAAATGCCCTGCCGTACAATAACCTTATAGGCCATGCTTGGGGAGATATTTAGAACCTGGTGGATAGTCTGCAGATCTGCCTGGCATTGTGAGTCCACACACCTGAAAAGCTGCTTCTGTGGGAGTGGAGAGAGTCCACCCAATGCACCTGATATTAGCCCTAAGCACACTGACATGCGCGAGCTTGTGGTTAACTCCCGGGGTTTGAACAAGGTAGGAGATGGTGTCTTGGTTTTGGGTTGCACCATATCCGAATCTCTTGTGGGGATGGGTATTCACGGGTCGTGAGTTGCCACCTGTCTGGAACCTGAAAGGATTCACATAAGCATGGGTTATAACCAAACAGGTAAAAACGTTCCCTTACACTAACCAGGGTAAACCCTACCACCACTATTCTGGGGAGGCTACTCATCGACTAAGACCCACAACACAATATTCTGCTATCCAGGATTCACTCCCTATTTCCTCATAGAGAGCTAGTGTTCCAGGTTTTGGAATTATTGCGATATAGTGTCTATTAACTCACAAAGGAATAATGTTTTTAGAACCCAAGTCATCACCAGAAACTCTCTTGGCTAACAGGGTTCGTAAGACGTGGCAAAGAAAAAGAAATCCAATATCTATAGATTTGCAGCAGTTCTTTTATGTTGGCCCGCTTCCTAAACTGCAGAAAATCTCAATCCATAAGTGAGGGTTCAGTGCACTGACCTGACGTCTGTTGTATTGATAGCATACATTAGCATACGTTCCCTGCACATTCCATGTTATGTTTTGTAGTGCATTCTGTATTCCATCAGAACGTTGATCTTGGAATACCTGGCTGCACTGCAGTTGGATCTGGAGCTGCCCAGCCTTCAGGACGCAGTGCTGTGCTGCTGTTAATAGACATCTGTTTTAACCTTGGATTCATCTTTGCAACAATGGCGACGAGGTAAAGAAGGTATCCTGTCATCTTATGCAGCACAGGAGCGGAGTACCTTGCTTACCCACCGTAGGAAGCCGGCTCTCTGTATAGTGTACTAATACGAAGTACACTGTGTAGAGAGTCTGGTGGGTCCCCATTTGGTATACAGAGGTGAAAGTAGATAATACTTATGCTCTTTTTGTGGTAGTGTGGGCGAGCAGTCCGGCTTATCAGAGGGTAGTGCTAAGGATTTGTTGTACTCACAGAGGCAATAAAGGAGACACACTCCGAATAAATCTGAGACCAATTTATAAAAATAGTATTGCTTTTTATATCAAATTTAAGACCAAGAACACAGTTCTAAGGAAAGTAGTTTCGGAGTTACGATTTTTCAAAGTTCATAAAATAATTCACTTTTGTGCGCAATTACGCACCGTAGGAAACAATGAGGAAAGAGTAGAAGCCTATACATCCAGGCAATGCTTTCACAAAGTTCACCTTCTTGTTGTAGGTCGATGTCGGGACCATGACCAAAGTTCCAGCAGGAGAAGTTCGGGAGTGTCCCGTTTCAGCCGGAACAGAGTGCTGAGGGTCTTGGAAGCTGATGCACAAAGACGAAGGGGGGCCTCCTGAAAACACACTGCACAGGAAGACTTGCAGGCACGTCAGATAGGTCTCCTTGGAGGGAGGAGGTTGCAAGGACTCCAAGTCCACAGGAGCACAGCTGGTTGGTCTCTGCCGGGGCCGGTGTGGCCGGGTGCAGAGCGAACAGGTCAGCCGGGCATTGTGCGTCTTGAGATCCTCACGGTCAGGAGCCGGCAAATTGGAGAGGCGTCCTCGGGACAGCTGGGCCACTCAGGAAGTGGGTCTCAGGTGTGTCGATGCCCCTCGATGGGTGCTTGCTTCTGGCATTTTGGGAGTACGGTGTGGGCTCTTGTTCTCGGTGTTTGCTATTGGGGTCCAGTACCCCAGGTATTAGTACTTCGCCGCTCCGGTAGGTCGTGGCGTCTCCAAACTTGGTGTGGAGACGGATCTGACCATCCGGAGCTGTTGTACCTTCTCTTGCTGCGGTGCTGCATCGAGGTCGTTGGGAAGCAGCAAGTTGACAAACTGGACTTCATGGGATTGGTGCCTTCTGTATGCAGGGGAGTGATACCTTCACTCCAAGGGAGCTTCTCGGTGATTTCTCGAAGGCTGGAGGTGCTCTGGGGTTCTTGGAGTCCTTTCAGGTTCGGAACGACACAGCAAGTAGTGATTGTCGAGTCCTTGAGGAAGCAGGCACTGTTTGGCACCTTTTTCTTCTGCAGCAGGGCTTCAGTTACCGTGCAGCAGGTCTTCATTGTCCTGGTCTCCTTGTCCGTCTAATCTCCTGTTCAGGTCTCAAGGAGCCCGCCCCAAATACTGAATTCTGGGGCGTTACAAGCAGAGACAGGTAGTAGCCAATGGGCTACCTACCTTTAGGGTGTCTACTCCCTCTAGTGACCACTTCCTGTGGGAAGGGGCACTACCCTAGCCCTGATAGGTTGTTTTTCCACCATCCCAAGATGGTGGAATTTCAGGAGAGGGGCTCACCTTGCTTGCCCCACCCAAGGGGTGGTGTAGACTAAGTGGAGAACTAATCTAATTAATTTTCACGCCTTTCCTCCTGCCAAAAGTGGAGCAGGAAAGGGGGCTTGGCCTCCACCACTATCTGGAGGTTCCTGGGCTGGATTTCAAAGGTGGCATCGCCTTTGAAGCACCTCCGCCCATAGAAGGCTTTGTCTTTGTCCTCTGAGAGCTCTGGCTTTCACTCCATGAGGTCAGAAACATGTCTGGTGGTGGCAGACTGACAGAACGTGCGCTAAACATCTCCAAAAATGTTAACGCAACTTTACACATCGCAGTCTATCGCGGGAAAATAGCAGTGTTAACGTGGAGATTACAACACGGCGGTACCATGCAGCTAGTTTGCAGCCGGTAATGTCCGCGATACAACCACCGCGACAGGAGATAAAAACACAAACCCCAACACCAAAAAACGTCTGATGAGCCTGATTCGAGATGAGAAAGCAGCGATAAGCAGCGCGCCAGGCCAGCGACACACACACGGCCCGGGCGGAATAAGCACAACAAAAGCAGGAAATAGAAAGACAAACCAAACAGAAAACAACAATAGAAGCACAATGGAGAGCAGCCGGAGCTGGTACGCTTACAAGCCCATTGGCAACAGAAACGTGTACATGGCAGGCCATCGTGGACAAAGTGAATGCAGCCGGGAGCGGAGGAGGACAATGCAGAGGGAAGAAAACCAGAACGGCTGGAATGATGCGAAACGCACAAACAAGCAAAAACACGCCAACAACCAGAGACAGCAATGCACACCGGAGGTGGGAGTCGCGCCACACCAGGAGCTGGATGACCTTGGAGAAATGGTGTCCACCACATCAGTCTGAAGAATGGTGGCAGGAGTCGGGGACCGGAGGCTGCTCCAAAATCAACAGACACAACAGCAACAGGAAGGCAGCCAGGGACTGGGGACGGGGGAGATGGGCACAATGGCACACATGCACAATTAAGCACAGCACAACTGCAGACAAACCATGCCCAAGAGTAACAACACCAACCAAGATCTAAGTCACACAACTCGGCAATATCACACCACTGAACAAGCACAGAAGTGAAAACCACACTGCCTGAAAGGGAGAAGGGTGAGTCAAATCAGAGCTGATGGGATATCTCACACACAATGCAGCACACACACATAGGAAGCAGAGCACCCCAACATCGAACACAATGTGGTACAAACACTAACATATGCACAACCCGAACACAGGACACAAGTGCACCCGCTTGTGGCCTGTAAGTAATCATACGCATCCTGGCAAAGCACAAAACAGGGACATGATAATGCACAGAAGTACAAACCCACAGCCCTGATGGGAGGCCTTAGGCCCCATGTATACCTTATGTCAGGGACCCAGATGAGCCGTGACACACACATTGGCATACAAATCAGCACTCAACACAGTTGGAGACAAGTGAAGTGTGACTTTATCCAAAGTGCGTGTCAATACGGCCAAGAGAAGTGCCACGACATGCAGACCAATGCAACAGCATGTCTGAATGAGGAACGTTGGGCGCCCATGTCACCGGAGAGTCCATCACCCACACAAGTGAGTGCCAACCACGCGTTGGTTGTCTGCGCACATGCTGTAATCCAGTCCAGAGCCAATGCAGCCACCATGTCACTGTAGTCTTGGGACATGTGACCAGAGTCCCCAACATGCAACCAGAGCGTCAGGACACGTGCAATGGGTCATTCAGTTGTGGCTGCAGGTACCGTTGTCACTCGTCCATGAACGAGTGCAGCAGCGTAGGCCAACATTTCAATGAGAGCTCGTTGTCTACTAGATCTAACATGTCGGCGACGTAACCCATCAGCTGTCCTGGACAGATGTGCTGACTCAACGCCTGGCCCCAATTGGCACTAAAGCCCAGCCAGGGAAGCTGGCTCAATGTGGTCTGCATGCGACGACTCGTGCAATCTCCCAGGTCAGTTGCCAGCATGCTGCCAATCATCCAGGCATGCCATAAACGGGCATTACAGTGACACTCCTGGTCGTGGGCCAACAGGGAGCGCACACCGTCGAAATCCA